>JAADWX010000658.1:0-16804 GCA_023336405.1 Globisporangium echinulatum | reverse complement strand
GGCTGCTAGCACGCACTCTCAGTCTATCGCTACGACGACAGCTACGACATCATTGGCTACTCGCGATCGGACGGCACGTCCAAGTTGAGCACCGAGATGCCGCTCGAGAAGACCTGGTGGTCCTGGTTCGCGAGCAGCTCGCACAGTGATGTAGCGATCTCGAATGCGTTGAGTCATCAATGCGACTCAATTGCTGACTAGTCTTTGGTTTTGCATCATGCAAATATAGAGGTGCGTCTCTCAAATCGAATTTGAATGGCGTCGATAATGATCGAGCGAGCATACAAAATCCAAGTGAGTTGTGTCGCTGTGCTGCTACTTACAAAATTGCTGAGCTGCTGCATTGCCACTCGACGCAACGCCAGTCAACTCGACCGCAAAACGACGCACGTTCCAACCAAACGACTCGAGCACAATGGCCGCGAAGCGCAGCACGAAGAGCGCGACGGCCGCAGCGCCGCAAAGCAGCAAGAAGACAGCAACAACGCCTGCCATCGCTGTTGAGCAGCAGTCAGATGCATCCGAACAGCGCAACAGCGACCGTGACGAGCAGAGTGACAACGACGCCAGCGCTGGTGAGAGCGGCACAGACGACGAGCAGCCGCAGAGCGACAATGGCGACGACGACAATGGCGACGACGACGATGGTCTGGACCTCGATGACCCAGCGCAAGACGGCAATGATGACGGCGAGGAAGAGGAAGAGCTCGACGCTGTTGGCTTTGGCGACGCAATGAGCAAGATCCTCGGACAGAACGTCGCCGAAGACGCACAGCCGATCCTCGCAAAGCGCACGACTGCGCGCATGCGCGAGATCCTCGCGGAGAAGAAGACGATCAAGACCGCGCGCACGAGCGCAGCCGAGAAGCGCGAAAAGGAGCAGAAAGACATGGTCGTGCCGAGCCACGCGACCGCAGTTGCTGACCGTCGACTGCGCGCGATCGCGACGAAAGGCGGTGCGTGCTGCTGTGGGGCTTTTGTTGTATGTCTATATAGACGTTTGTATGAACAGCATACGACTGACTGTGCAAGCGCTCTAGTCGTCGCGCTGTTCAATGCGATCGAGAAGCACCAGCACCAGAGCGGCAAGCCGACTGACGCGACGAACGACAAGAGAGGTATGCTGGGCTCCTAAAATGGATGGCTGGCGTGCGTGGTTGTTCTTGCTATCGCTGACTCTATTTTGTTATAACCGACAGTGAAAGAGATGTCCAAAGACAACTTCCTTGGACTCCTCAAGGCGCAGCAACAGGCAGTTGCTGCTGCTGCGCCAGCTGCTGCGACTGCGACGACGGCGCGCTCGTCGTCGTCGTGGGCGGTCGTGCAGGACGACTACATGATGGGCGCAAAGCTCAAGGACTGGGACGCGACGCACGGCACCGAGAAAGGCCGCACGCGCAACGTTGACACCGCCGAGACCGAAGCGGCCGAGGACGCCGCGTGGCGGCAGGTCGGCGATCTCGTTAGCGATGACGATAGTGGTGCGACGGCAAACGCAACGACGGCGGCTAACAAGCGCAAGGGCGCAAAGACAAAGACGTCGGAGCGGAGACCTGCACCGAAGAAGACGAAGCGGTCGTAGTCTACGAGTAAATCGTTGCCTGTGCACTCGCGTCGCGGCTGCGCATGCTTGGCAGTCTGTCTGGTCGACAGCCAGCGAGTCGCTTGGACGGCGCGTAGTGCAGCAAAGAGCTGCCGCGGCGCGCGCAGACGCAGTGAATGGACACTTTGTCATATGCTTCTTCTGTCGTGTCTCTCTCAGCACTGCGTTTACTGGGTCCTACGGCCCGACGAACGACTTGTACGACTTGCATCCGACGACCCATGACTTTGGGACCACTACAGTCTTGCGCCTCTCGCCATCCATTCTCACAGAACACATTGATATATTGACTCGCATGCCGTCTGCGCTAGCTGTGCTAGTTCTGCGCCTTCAGATCGAGCGGTGAGATGGCGCACGTAACAGCACGCTCTTGGTTATGCGAGCGAGTAGCGCGATCCGCGTCAGACGTCATGCGTGCTCGTCGTAACAGCCGCTGTGGTGTCAAACGAGCAGTCGCGAGAGCGACAGCGAAGGTCGGCACGTACTCTGAGTGATGCTCGCATGTGTCCATGCATGGCCATGACGCTCGTGTAACGCGTTAGTATATGTGCACTCATGCGCATACGCACACAGATGCAGCGATGCGGACATCGACAGTCGCTCTCTGTCCTGTGATGCTATCGAACCCAAGACGTTGTGTCTTGCGTTGCATGGTTGTCAAAACAGAATAGACCTGTGAATCGTCATGAACTGCATCGATATGCTCTGTGAGAGGCGATCGTATCCAAGTTTAGCAACCGCACAATACATACAGCTCGTCGTCGATCATACACACGCACACACGTGACAGGCATAAGCAGTGCGATGATTGAGTACACGCAGTACCAGGGCGAGAAGCAGCTCGCCGAGCTCGTGAAGCTCATCGACAAGGACCTATCCGAGCCGTACTCGATCTTCACGTACCGCTACTTCCTCTACAACTGGCCCGAGCTCAGCATCCTCGCGCGCGTCAACCACAAGCTCGTTGGTGTGATCATCTGTCGCCAAGAGCAGATCGGCGTGAGCGAAGCAATGACACCAGGCGCAGCGACTGCTGGTGCCGATGCAAGCACACCGAATGCAGATACAGCCGTAGATGCAACAGTAGCAGTAGCGCCAACGACAGCACCTGCCGAGCCCGTGCGCTGGCGCGGCTACATCGCAATGCTCGCAGTCGAGAAGAAGTACCGGAAGCAGGGCATTGGGTCGCAGCTCGCGCAGCGCGCGATCGACCTCATGCTCGCCAAGGGCTGCGAAGAAGTGATGCTCGAGACCGAAGTGAGTAACAAGGGCGCGATCCGACTGTACGAGAACATGGGCTTTGTGCGCGACGAACGCCTCGTGCGGTACTATTTAAACGGCGGCGACGCGTTTCGACTCAAGCTCTGGCTGCGTTAGGACTAGGACGAATACCGACCGCTAGCCAGTCAGTCATGTTGGTAGTTGGTTATGCGAGCACGATGTCGTTTGTGCAGATGGTGCTCGCGCGACCGGACTCGAGCACGACGACGTATTGCAACAGCATGTGTGCAACAGCTCAATTGCGCACTTCTTAGTAGACCTCGCTTAAATGCGCATAGTAACTCAGATGCGGAGAATTTCTGATATATTGTCATCCCTGCAGAATTCGCTCGTATCGGATTCCAGCGTTTCATCTGATGTAATATCTCGCATACAAAGTCGAACACGATTTAGAGTTTGACATTTATACTTGACGTTCGTATTCGTTGCGTCTCATGTACGATAAGGTTCAATCATCAGCAATGATCAGAAACAGCAATACGATTGAATAAGATCTGATAAGTGCGTGCTTGCGTGAGTGGATGTAATCGATCCATCAATAGACCGATGTCAGCCGTCCTGGTGTCCCGACTTCTCCTACATAACAAAGCTCACGGACGTGCCGTTTGCGCTCATGTGCATGACGTCGAGCTCTTCGTAGTACTGAATGCAGGTCTTGAGCTGCTGCGCCGTGAAGCCTTTGCGGAGCACAACGGGCTCAATGTCGCTCATTGGCACGACGTTCGTCTTGCGGTCCGACGCAAACTCGAGCAGCATGCGATAGATCTTGGACGTTGCATCGGTCGATCCGGAAGTACCATTCCCATTACCACCCATGCGAAAGCGGTTGCCTGACGTACCACTCGCTTTCCCAGTGCCGTACCCAGTCGCTTCGTCCTGTTCAGTCAGCGACGACTTTGAAACATACACGAGGCGAATCGCTTCGTCGACATCTTGATGAATGACTTCCGTCGCGAACCGCAAGCGCGCGAGCGACTGCGAGAGCCGGAGAATACTCAGGAGCTGCCGCGCAGTCATCGCAGTCTGCGCGTGGTTCGTGTCGCTGCTCTCGTAGCTGCTGCGTGTAAACTGCTGCTGCCGCGCGTGCTCATGGACGTCTTGCTGCCGCAGCGTCACGTACGCTTCGACAATGTAGCCACAGAGCGGCTCTGGGATGCTCGGCTCGTACTGCTTTGCAATGGCGATAAAGTACCGTAACACATCGGGGCGCACCGGCTCGAACGTCATCTCGGGGTTTCGACTGAACCGATGGACGTACGTGACATGGCGCGCGAGCGCTTCATCTTTCTCATAGTTTGCAACGTCGAGCAGTAGAAACAGCAAGTCAAAGCGCGAGAGCAGCGCGTTCGGCAAGTTGATGTTCTGCGACGCACTGAGCTTCCGATTGTACCGGCCGTAGATCGGGTTTGCAGCAGCGAGGACGCTCGTGCGCGCGTTCAGCGTTGTTGTAATGCCAGCTTTTGCGATACTGACGGTCTGCTGCTCCATGACTTCGTGAATTGCTGTGCGGTCGCCCTCCTCCATCTTGTCAAACTCGTCAATTGCGCAGATGCCCATGTCCGCGAGCACGAGCGCGCCGCCTTCGAGCGTCATCTCTTTTGTCATCGTGTCGCGAACAACAGCAGCGGTCAAGCCAACCCCGGAGCTCCCTTTTCCCGTCGTGTACACGCCGCGCGGTGCAATTGTCGCTATGTGTTTGAGCAATTGCGACTTTGCAACCCCGGGGTCGCCCATCAGTAACACGTTGAGGTCGCCCCGGAGCCGCATACCTTCGTCCATGCGCTTCGTGACGCCACCAATCATCAGTAGCAGCAATGCTTTCTTGACGTCGTCGTGGCCGTAGATCTCCGGTGCGATCGACTGCGCGAGCATCTCGTAGACGTTCCCACTCTCCTGGAGCGCCAAGACCGCGTTCTCCATTGCGTCGCTCGACTCCATGGCCGAGTACCGCTTCTTGTGGTTGATCACATCAGTCGCTTCCAAGTACGTTTCAGTCACTAGACCCATCTGCATCTGCCGCTGCGCCGAGTACGGCAGCGGCAGAAACACGCCGCAGATTGTGATCAGCGCACCCGGCTCACACGTCCGCGTGAGTTCGCCGCGCAGGTAGACTGTCAACGACCGTGGGATGTGGCCCATTGGGACTTGATCCGGGAGTTCCTGGAACTTGACTTCTTGGTACTTGTCGAATTTCGAGGCTTTTGTCTGAAGTAACAATCGACCGGTTTGGCGATTCGTCGTACACCGTTCGCTTGGGCACTGCACGAGCGGGTTGAACTGCCTTGCATTCACCTCTTGGTACACTTCAAACGCACACGCTTCGCACGTGTACGTCGCGACGGTCAACAATGGCTTGACGTTTGAGACGCGCGTGACCATGCCTTTGATGCGCACGAGGCTCCCGACTTTCGCAGCTCTCACATCGCGGATCGGCACAGCTTTCGTCTTGACGCCGGGGATGAGGCGCACCTCAAAGCGCCGCATGAGCGCAGCAGGAAAGATGTTGGCAGCTGTTACGTCTGAAGTACCACTCGTGACTTGCGTTGTCTGTGCGAGTTCGCGGGCGCGGTGCATGCGCAGCACGTCGAGCACGTCCTGCGCGTCCGAGATGTCGCGCGTTGGGACCGGCAGGTTCTCGTCGACGGCCTCGGCAAACAGCGCCATGTACCGCCGCGTGTTGCGGAGGATGCGGTTCACAAACGCGTCGTCATTGTCGTACTAGGTGTGTATAGTGTAGAGAGAGTATGAGTGTTACTTCACATGCCTATCAAGCGAACAGCTACGGTCGATAGCAACAGGACGTACGATCTGAATGTCGTCGAGTGAGATTGGGATCGATCGGCGCTCGCGGTTTGCAACTTCTTGCTGTGCGTATGCGTGGGCGACAGAGAGAGCGAGACGTGTCAGTTTGACTGCTCATGCTATTTGAGTGTCGCCATTGGTGAGCATGGGACATACCAAGAGACGGAGGTACTTGGGGTCGTCGCTTGGATCGTCGAGGTTTGACCGGAAGTTGAGCAAGAACGATACACACTTGGCTGCACAGTCGTGATGACGCGCGTGTGAGCATGCGTAGAGAGAGAGCGTCTTGCAGACATACAACCACAGGCAGCACAGCGCGCACAGCACGTCGTGCGCACCTTTCTCCTCGGCGTAGTTGGATTCCCCTGGCGCCGAGCCCGAGACCGTGCCACTGCCGACTGGACCGCTCGATGCGAGCACGTCGTTCGCACTGCTACTGATGCCGCCAAACGAGCTGCGTCCGCCAAAGCCTGATGCACTGCCGGAGTTCATTCGCCGCGGTGCGTTCGCTGCCATGATCGCTCGTGCGTTGCCAAGAGCGGATTGCTGCTGGTATGTGTGCGTTGCGTGTGCGTTGCGTGTAGTGTGTGGAAACAGCTTTTGCGATTTCCCGCCAAAAACTAGCACAATGCATTTCAGCCAATACGAGAGCAAGCTGCAACATTTCAGCCAATCATAATGCGATAAAACCCTCTATTGAGACTAGTGTCAGATACTATGGCTGCAAATCTGTGGCTTCATATCATCGGATCTTCGGAAGCGACACAAGACGACAGTGCTGCTGCTCTGCAGTGCAGACATCGCGAGCGCGACTCACTCATTCACGTGCTTGCTCATCCATCGATCTACTCGTGGACGCGAACTCGACACTCGCAATGGCGCATAGCGCGATGGCCGCTCTGCTGCAGACGCTGCGGCGCGACATCGACGAGTCGTTCGCTGCTGAGCGCCATGCGCTCGAGAGCTTGTCACGCCATGTGCGCTCGACCAAGCGTACATGTGAGACTGATGCTACAGCACCGCAAACGCAGACATCAGACACTCAGCTGTCACAGTGGGACGTGCTTACTGCGCTGCTCACATCGATCGACAGTGCACCACAAACAGACGCTGCACAACTACAAGACGCATCTCGCCAGCAGTTCCAACGATCGCATGACCAACGACGCGTCCAGCCAGATCGACAGCAGCACACACGTACAGACGAATGCCACAGCGAACGGAGCGTCTTGCGCTTGCAGCTCGCAATGCTCGCGCTCGAGTCGAGCGCAACGCTGTCATCATCTGCTACAAGCCACAAACCATTGAGTGCCGACGCAAAGCGCGCACTGACGCAGCGTTGCGTTGCTGCATGGGCCGCATATGTGCAAGCGAAGACCAGCAAACGAGCGCGCGTTCAGGCTGGAAACGCGCACTATCGGACAACAACAACAAAGCGATGCGTCCAGCAGTGGCGCTCGCACTGTACCGCACAACGCACAATGCGACGCGCAGCCCAGCAGATCGCAGCAGCGCATACGACAGCAAAGCTGCGCAGAGCGTGGCGACTGTGGAGACACATGCATCAGCAAACTGTCGCGTCTCGAGTGCTGCAGCGCAAGCGCGTACTTGCAGTAGTCGCGCAGTGGCGCTACAGTGTCCAGCAACAGCAAGCGATGACAGCAGTCGCGCAACAGTTATACGACCGCACGCTCCAGCAACGCGTTGTACGCGCTCTGCAGCGCGCAACGCGCTTGCAAGTCGCGCAACGAAAACGCTGTAGCGTCGCAACATCGTACGACAAGCAGCGCCGATATAGACACGCCATTGCGAGCTGGAGACGCGCAGTTGCTGCTGCGCACACTCGGCGAATCACACTCGCGGTGCGTCCTGCTGTTGTGTCTCTCAGCACTGTGTGTGTATGCAACTGACGCGCTGGAGTTGCCGCTCGCTAGCGCTGCGTCTGCCGACTTGCACTCCGCACGAGTCTCAAGCGCTTGCAAGCTGCTGCTGCACTCGACGCGCAACGCGCTGCTGTGCTACGTGCGTGGGCAACGCACCGTGCCGTGCAGCGCTGGCAGCGCCATACGAACAATGCAATGCGCATCGCGACGCTGCACGCAGCAGTTGCGACTCAAACAGCACTGCGGACACTGCGAGAGGTAGCGTGGATGCCCTGGCGCGTTGCGTTTCGGCGCGCTAGGCAGCAGCGTGTACTGACTGAGCGACACTGCGAGCGGATGGTCAAACGCACGTGGCGCGCACTCGTGACTGCGACTGCTGCGTCCCAACGCACTGCTGCGCTTGAGCAACTTGCAGTTGCGCACCGCTTGCGGTCGACACGACTGCACGTCTGGCGCGTCTGGATGTTGTTTTGCGCTGCACGCAGCCAGCAACGAGTTCGTTGTGACCAAGCGGCTGTCTACGCGCGGCAGTCGGTGCTGCGGCGCGTCTTCGCAGCAATGACAGCGTGGCACGATACGCGACTCGCACAACGCAGAGCCGACACTCACGTACTGCGCCGCACTACACGCGCGTGGCGAGTCGCAGCGCGTACCTGCGTTGAGCAGCGTGCGTTGCGCACCTTGCAGCTTCAGCAGCTGCTCCAGCGCTGGTGTCTGCGGCGGTTCGCGCAGTTTGTTTACATGCAACGACACACGCGCTGTCGCCGCGCACTTGCAGCGTGGACGCAGCTGCCGCGACGCCGTGACGCGCGTCAAACGCTCGAGCGCGTAGGTCACAGTGTGCGACTGCGACGCGCGTGGCAGCGCTGGTTGCTATGCTGGGAAGCCACGCAGCAGCTGCACTGTCATGCTGCGTCTGTACGCCAGCAGCGCCTACAGACGCTGCAGCGCCGCGTCTTTGTCGACTGCTGGCTCGCGCGCACGCGCGGCATCAGTGCTGCGCGAGTCTGCTTGACACGCGCTGCTGAGCGTTGGGTGCTCGTGGCAGCTTTGCAGCACTGGTGCTGGCTCGTGCAGCAGCGAGCACGGACGCGTCGGGCAGCAGCACTATGTGTCGCTGCACATCAGCGCCGCGTGTTCCAGCAGCTCGCACGTGCAGTCGCAGCAACAAACGTGAGGCTGCGCAAGTGGCGCAAGCGGCAGCTCGCAACGCGCTGGCGTGCGTGGCAGCGACTCGTGCAGCGCCGACACGCGCTGCAAGCAGCAACGCAGCAGTTTCTACGCACACGCAAGCAGCGCGCAGTCGCGCTGCTGCTGCAGTCAGCACTTGCTGCAATATGCAGCCGCGAGCAGCATGCACTCGCAACTGCATGGTGCGCGGCAAGTCACAAGCAGCGAGTTATACACGCGTGGGCAGCGCTTGCATCAGCGCGCAGTCACGCACGGTCATGTGCGCAGTTGTTGCAGTGGACGGTCGTTGGCGCACGTGCGTGGCAGCGCTGGTGCAGAGCGATCACGCTCGAGCAGTGCGTACGTACGCAACAACATCGCATCGGCTTGGCGCTCCTGCAGCGCGTATGGCGCGCACTTGCACAAGTCACAAAGCGGCGGCTCGTTGCTGCGAGCATGTGGCGCTTCACAGCTGCGCGCGTGCGGCTCAGTCGAGCTGTCTGTGCGTGGCAGCATGCTGTAGCAATGCGCCGACAGCAGCAGCAGCGCGTTGCATTGTTTGAGACTGCAAGCCACCGGCGCTGTATGCAGCAAGCGCTGGCTGCGTGGTCGCAATACGTTGTTGTCGCTGCAATTGCTGCGTTGCGTGCGCGCCGCACTAAGCGTCTGTGCTGGCGACGATGGCGTGCGTTCTGGATCGCAAAGCGTTTGCAACGGCGTTGCAGTCGGCAGCTGACGCAACGTGCGTTTGCGCACTGGCGACTCGAGCTGTTGCTGTGCGTCTCGCAACAGCGACTTGCAAAAGCGAGTCTTGCACTTGCAATGCAACGGTGGCAACACTTTGTTGCGCATCGACACCACAAGCGTGCCGCTGTCGCGTTTGCAAAGCAACAGCATAGGCAGCACGAAGTGCGTTGCAGTGGCGCGTTTGTCGATGCGAGTGCGTTGCAGCAGCGCATAGGCACAACGCGCCGCGTGTTTGCAGCGTGGCAGCTTGCAGCGCAGCGTAGTCGACGGAGTCGAGCCAAGCAGTGCGGCACACGGTATGCGCAACGGCACGTATGGCGCGAGCACGTGCGCATGGCAGCCGACAAAGAGAACTGCGGCCTTCGGCAAGTGAACTGCGCTGTTGGCGACACGCTGCGTCAGGGTCTGCGTAGAGCGGCATTCGCAGTGCGCACCGACACAGAGCGCACAGCGCTTGAGTTCTGGTCTCAGCGCCTCGCTGCGACGTGTTTCTTCACGTGGAAGCACTCGGTCCGACAGCCGTTGTAGGTGTGATGGAGGAGCATTCGGAGCACCTGCCGAGCGAGGCATGGCGTAACATAAGAAACACACTCATCACGCTGGACGTACTCGTCAACAGTTGGTACTATCGTTACGCACATGATGGTGGCGTCATGAGCACCAAGTTTGGTGCCGGAATGTGCTGTCTGGTGTGCGCAGTAAAAATGACACACAACAAGAGCTAACATGAAATGGTCGACGCGTTGATGTAAATGCATGCACAAAGCGAATGAAGAGTCGATCAATGGTATAGATAGTTCGCATAGCACAGTGTCGACATTGGTAAGCCTGATATTGTTGAAGATCTTCGCATTGTCGACACATCGCCTGCACTTTAGTCATTGATTTTTCCGTCCAACAACAAGACAATGATATAAGTCAATATAGTATCGACTTTAAGATTGTATGTGTCAAATCCGAGAAATAGACTTGTTCGCGCGATAAATCCACAATTTCTATTCGAAATTATCGAAGGCGTTTAATAGCTCATGCCAACGACAGAAGAAACACACACACACGAGAATTGTCGTTTTAGCAAGTAACGACCTCCTGCCCAATCGTCTAAAGTTATATCGCCGAATTCGTGCGCCGCAAATGTCGTCCTCATAGAGCAGACCAATCATGATGTAGACATCTATATATATATTGTATTCACTGCTTACATGTCAGGTACACTGCTGTGAGCCTTTGCGTATCGATGAATCAAAACGTCTGATGTTATTGCTATCATGTAACACCAGCAAGCACAACAACCAAGCGTGCTCAGTCTAACTCCTGAGCAAGTGTTGATATAGCATCCTTTTGGGGCCTGTCTTATAAAATATACCAAAACGAAATCGGCAGAACGTTTTGCATATCAGCGGTATATCTTTTGCCATAAATGGTGATCTACGATAAATACTAGAATTTTGACTTTTTATTTTTAATGTGCTATTAGTATTATAACAAAAGACATACTGAACTTACGCAATGCAAAATGACTTAGAATAATAGTAATTGGTCTGCAAGTGTTGATATAACATCCTTTTTTGGCAACCAATTGCTCGCGGAGATGGGCTACTTAGCCTGTCGTAAAAAAATCCAAAACTGAAGCGTCAGAACGTTTTGCGTATCAGTATAATTCGTCTTAAATGGTGATCTACGATATATATTAGTACTTTGGCTGTTTTTTATAAAGTAATGTTAGTACCATAATGAACTCGAATAAATGCTGTTGGTCTGCAAATCGGTAGTTTGTTTTGCATAGTGATGTTTCGTTGCTCGTGAGTGCAGGTGCTTTGCTCGTGAGTGCTGGTACTTTCGAGGTGAGGAACTGTAAACAGTGACTGTGATTCTTATGAGCTCAACCCATCGAATCGACATTTCAACCCGTCCGAAGAAAAAGCGCGATCTCTTGCGCATTTGCAAACTTGCCTGTTGAGGAGAACGACGACTGCTGGGACGACAACGACATTAACCAGATCTTCCACCTACCTCCACACACACAGACACACTTAGACGATGGCGTCGGCTGACTACAACGAAAGCGTTGCGAGTGAAAGCGAGCAGCTGCTGCTCGAGCGCGTCAAGCTCGACGACGTCCGTGCCGACTCGCCTGATGACGGACCCATCAGCGTGAATGACGACAACGCTGCTGCTGCTGCGCAGTTCGAGAGCGACGCAGCGCTCGCAGCCGCATTATGCTTTGACGAGCCAGTGTTCGTAAGCTGCCAGATTTGCATGGACGTCTTGCTCGTCGACGAAGTCGTGACGCAACTCTGTGGCGACACGTGCGCTGCTAAAGTCTGTGCCGAGTGTCTCGTGCAGCACCTCACCGCAAGCGTCTACTCGTTCTACCCCGGCGTGCTGCCAAAAGTGCGGTGCCCAATCTGCCTCAATCTCCTCAACAAGAGCGCGTGGCAGCATTTCATCACGCCAGAGCCAGAGCCTGTAGCTCCTACTGCGACTACAGCCATATTGTCATCTGGTGACCACGAACCCGAGCCAGAGACTGTTGGCGTTACAGACGCTTCAGCATCGACGACCGAGGCCGAGCCGCCGACCGAGTCGCCATCTCCACCCGCCACAACCACCACTTCATGGCAGCTCGACCACTCGCACGTGCTCGAGAAGTACGAGATCCTGTGTCGCCAGAGCTGCGAGTTCCAGTCGCCATGTTGCCACAACGCTGAGTACACGATGCTGCCACCGTACTCCACAACCGCCGACACTGAACTCGCTGCTTTGCTCGCGTCACTCGGTCAAACGGAGCAGCTTGAGCCACTACAAACACGCTGTCAAGCGTTCTGCGCACACGCCGAAGCGACGAAAGCGCTGTACACGTTCATCAACGAGACGTTTGGCAGCTCGTCAGCGGATGTGCTTGCGCTTGTCATCGCAGCCATGCACGACGAAGAGCGCCGCGCGACGCTGTTGCTATACAACCTGTTTATAAACCCGGACACGCGCACGCGGTGCTGCGACGCTGCGGTATGTTTCAAGTGCAAAGCGAGCGTGCACCACAGTGGCGCCTGCAGCGACTTTGTCGAGGCCGACTGCGTGCTCCAGTGTCGCGGGTGCCGCGTCACACTCGTCAAAGTCGACGGCTGCGACGCGGTCACGTGCGTCTGTGGCCAGTCAATCGACTGGCCGCGCGAAGTCGCAACGCAGCGTTTGCAGCGCAAGCAGCTTGCGCCGCGCGACGATAGCGAGTATGCGGTCTGGAGTCAGTGGCAGCAGCACATGCAGCAGTCGTTTGACCGGATTTGTGCGCTGGAGTACACGCTGCGCGAGTTGCGACTTGCGCGCTTCGTGCGCAACCATCGCGCTGCACTGCGCCGCATTGTCATGCGCTATCGACGCGCCAAGCAGCAGCGACGAGCGAGTGGCGAGACCGGTGCTGCAGAGTGTGAGGTCGAGCTGCCGGCGATTGTGTCAGCTGAGCCAGAGTCGCTTAAGCACGCTGCGTTGGAACTGACAACGTCAGAGGTGACGCGCGAGACGGAGGCAGCAGCAGCAGTAGCACCGCAAGGCGCATGAGCATGCGTGAACAACAAGCTTGTCAAATATCAATCTTCGTAATTTATTCATGTATTTTGGAGTATCTAATGATTGTATTGCTGCTGATGCAATAATATTGACATTGAATGTGGGTTGATATTTTCGCATGCAAACACCAAGCTTGACTATTGTATTCAACATCCAGAGAAATAGTAGAAGCATCCATTCTCTGATTTTGAGTACATTAGGCAAGTCTATAAATGTGTGCTTTCCTAGACATTTTTATCACATAAGGGTTGGGAGGTCGACTATGGAATTATACAGTGAGGTGGTTTCGACCAATCAGGATACGATTATTCTGTTTGAGCTCAGCTGCAAATCACTGGCTAGCAAGTCGCAAGATTTGCGCGCTTTCGTCTGGCGCGCCATTCGCCGTTTTCGCTGCGCTTGTGCTCAAGTCAATCGCTTTGTGTGTGATCGAGATCGAGTCAATGTGTGTGTGTGTGTGCGTGTACATGTGTGTGTGTATGTGGTCGAACATGATGCGAACTTAGCTTACGCTCCCTGACACACATCGTGGAGGAGCAAATTCTACATGAGATTGCTGATTCCGCCCACTCGAGTTGCCTGCCTGTATGCACGTCTACATGTTGGCCGCATTCTCTAGAGTCTCTAGCAAACCACTACTTCCGTTGGTTGCTAGCGCTACTTGTCGCCTAGAACAACTATCAAGCGCCCTGCCTGTTTGCGCACTGGTCGACGGTCTCTCGGGGCCGCCGCAGTGATCGCTTGCAGTTGGGGCGAGATCTATGACATTCCCATTTCATCTTGTGTACCTCGTGTGGCTGTCTGTGTGAATATTCGAGCTGTTACGCATGCATCGTGTGCGCTCTCATGTGCGGACACACCTGACGATCGCCCTCCTAATAATCACGTGCAGCAGCTTAGCAGTCGTGTGTCTGCATACTGTCACTGTTTGACCATCAGGCTCGAAGTAGATCCTCACATTGGACACGCATAGAGCCACCAGATCAATATAAGCACTATACTTTAACCCAATGACATTTGTACCGCGATGGTTGTCGTACTCGCTCACTACTACACCTACTGGTCATCGTCGTTGTCGTCATCCGCTGCCGGGACATCAGCATCGACATCTGCGTCCGTGTCATCGGTATTCGCTGCCGGGACGTCAGCGTCGTTGTCGTCGTCATTGTCAACCATCGGCGTGTCGTCGTCCGAACCATCATCCTCCGGCATGATCTCATCAGCGTCGGCGTCGACATCGTTGTCATCCGTAGCGTCCGCGTCGACATCGGCAGTGTCATCACCCGTAGCATCATCGTCGGTCTCTTGGAGCTTGCGGTCGTCGTCGTTGTCGTCGACCATTGGGACGTCGTCGTCCGAACCATCCTCCGGAACGATCTCGTCCACGTCGGCATTGACATCGTCGTTGTCGTTGTCGTCCGTCGCGCCGACATCGGCATTGTTGTCATCGCCCGTAGCGTCCGCGTCAGCGCCGACATCGTCGTTGTTGTCGTCCGCGTCGATGTCGAAGGTGTCGTCCGTGCTGTCGCCCGAGCGCATCATGCCATCGCTCGTCACATCAACGTCGTCGGCGTCCGGCGTGTCGTCATTTGTAGCGTCATCGTCGGTCTCCTGGAGCTTGCGATCGTCGTCGTTGTCGTCGACCATTGGGACGTCGTCGTTGTCGTCGACCATTGGAACATCGTCATCGGGACCGTCCAACGGCAGGATCTCGTCAGCGTCGGCGCCAACGTCAGTGTCGTTGTCGTTGTCGTCGTTGTCCGTTGCATCCGTAGTGTTCGCGGAGTCGTCGTCGTCGACAACGTCGCCAGCGCTGCCATCATCGTAGAGCGGTGCGTTGTCGTCGTCGGTGTTGTCATCGTCCGTGGCGTTGTCCACTGAACGGTCGGCTTCGTTGTCGTTGTCGTTGTCGGCATCAACAACATCGGCAGCGCTGCCGTCGTACAGTGGCGTGTCGTAATCAGGGTCGTTGTCGTCGTTCGAGCGATCGGCGTCCAAGACGTCGTTCGAGTTGGTCTCGGTCGCGTTGTCGAAGCGCTCGATCGCCGACGGGTCGTTCGCCGACACGACCGAGACGGACGTGACTGCCGCGACGGCGCATAGGAGCGAGATGACGCTGCGGAGGTTCATGTCGGCAAAACTGGTATGTGTGCGTACGTACGTGTGTGTGAGAGAGAGCTCGCTTAGTCGGTCGTCGAGCGCTAGTTGCAGAATGGCGCGAGCAGATCACTTGACCGCCTCGTGGCTCGTGCCAACATATGCATGTCATGACCGCTGTCAGCGAGAGCCAGACGAGTGTCGCTCGTTGTCGTCGCTGCCGGCTGGGCCGATGGTACGCTTGACCATCCCTTTACACATCCCAATGTGTTGCGGTGAGGTGCGTGATCGACCATCGGCTATGCTGCAAAACCATCTGGTTTTCGCCATGTGGAACTGCAGCGTGGCGCAAAGCCGCGATTGGAGGATCAGGGATCATGCTTGTCATGCGTGTCATGTCAACAGCGCCGTCGTCGTCTACCCACGCCCAAGTGCTCGCAAAAATCTCGTGAGGGAGACAGCGATCTGCACAGCGGGCCACGTGCAAGACCGCAAGTACAGGCAACGCGCGATTCGCTGCACTACAGTGTACCTGCAATCAGCCCATCGGTGCGCTGTGTCTGTTGTGTGAGCGACGCAATTGGGACAGGCATCGAATCAAGCCGACACGTCTGCTGTCTCCCTCAACCCGACATCACGCGCACACGCGCATGGTGCTGCAAGACGCATGCAGCAGCAATTGGTCGACAACAACAACGACAAGGCGGCGAGAAGCCCATCAAATCGATCGCGATGGTCTGAACGGCTGATAACATCGCTCATCCCCCATCATACGACGACACAACCACACGCATGTTTGCGGACACGCAGACGCAAACAACAGTCATCCGCGCGGCTCTTTACTACGCGCTGCGATCACAGCTGCTCTCAAGGTACCAGCACCTACAGCTGTCCCAGACCGACTACAGTTTTGCTGCCTGGACGCGCGCGTTGTTACGTGGCACATCGATCGTCGCGAGCCACTCGGCAAGCAAAGCGTTCACGCGCTCCTTTTGCTCCCAGAGCACCCAGTGGCCGGCGTCCTGGACCAGCAACATCTTCAGATTTGGCATCACTTGTGGCATGTTGTGCGCCATCGCAGGCTTCAGCACTGCGTCGTCCGCTGCTGCAATGAACAGCGCGTTGTGGTTGATCGACTTGGGCAGCGTACGTTCGTCTTCAAAGTCGAGTTCGCGCGTCGCGTACAGGTACAGAGTGCTCTGGAAGCCACTGCGCATATACTGCTTTACGTAAAACGCGAGCTCTGGCTCGGACAGCAGCACCGACCGTTGCGTAAAGACCGAGTGGTCGTTGTCAGTAGCGACGTGCTTGAGCATCGAGCGGAGCCCCATTGGCGCGTCGCCACTCGCAAGTTCGCGGTGGCGACGAAACATCATCGTGAAGAACCGCTGCGGCGCAGCGTCAAAGCGCGCACCGGTGGCCTCGACGTCAGCAAGGACCTGCTGGTACGCAAACTGCGGGATGCGCTTGACCGTGGCGTCAAGACTTACGTAGTGGTCGGTCGGTGGGAAATACGGCGTGCAGATGCCGCAGACCGCGAGCACGCGTGTTGGGTGGTACAGACACATGCGCCAGACCATTGCGCCGCCCCAGTCGTGACCGATGAACACGGCCTTTTCGATGTCGAGCGCGTCTAGTGAATGAATGGGTGGTT
>JAADWX010000657.1:0-16810 GCA_023336405.1 Globisporangium echinulatum | reverse complement strand
GCTCGCAGGCGGCTACATGTGGTCGCTCAACCCCGAGAGTGCGTACCAGTACAACCCAGCCGACACGTACGGCCAATTTACGGAAGGCTTGCTGAGCGACGACTGGCTGTCGCCGAACAAGCCGTTCCTCGAAGGCATGGCAGCAATGGACAAGCTGTCGAACCTGCGTCCATTCCCATGCTTCCCCGTAGCGACGAAGGCGTAGGTCGAGATACTTGGCGTACATCCAAGTCGGAGGGGCATGAACTCGAGTACAAATAGAAATTACCAAGAGTTGCTATATCACTCGACCTCGAATGGCAATGGCAACTGATGGATATATACAAAGCGCTCATGACTGGGTATCGAGAATGAGCTGCTGCGCTAGTTTGAGAGCCTCGACGAAGTTGCGACGATGAGCCAGCACGACGAGAGCCCGTCTCAGCTGTCCCCGTCGATTCAATGTCCGCCGCATCGGTACGAAACGACAGCGACGTCGATAGTCTCAATGGAAACGCAGCGTATCGAGAGCTGCACGTGGTTGCGAGCCGCTGGGAGGACTTTCCGTGATCCGGTACTGGAGCTGCGTGCAGACGATTCCGACCCCATTTGTGGCGTAACAAGACTTTGAAGCAGCTTCATGCCCAAGCTACACCTTTGCTCTCCAGTTCCCGACTCCTGGAGGGTCTAGCTACTTCACCCATGAGCCGTTGATGCTCAGTCTCGAGTCTTCGCATTCGTATTGCAATTATGTATCTCCACGCACGCATTCACGCACGCACTGCGTCACATCGCGTCCACGTATCCGTTACTGCACGCGTTGCTGCTGCAGACTGCGAGCTGCTCGCTTTGCACGGCAGCGACGCTTTGTCGGCATCGGTGTCGCGTCACTCGCGACAGTCGTAGTATCGTCGGGTGTCTTCCCTCCAACACACGCAGCAACTGCAGCTGGGACGCCAAATCGGTAGTTTGCGTCCGAGTCGGGGTCTATGCCGCGGAAGAGCGGTGCTACTGCGATCTCGGCTGTTCGAAAGTAAAAGCACGACGCGTTGCTCTTGCCAGCGAGCTTCGTCACGCGGTCGCCGCCAATAAACACTGGGCACGTTGGCGCTGCAGCCTTTGGACCAGCAGTCGTGAGCGTAATGTCGGCGCATGACCGGAACGTCGCTTCGGCAGCGTTGCGACTGCCGTTCTTACCGCCGACGCCAAGCCACGTCCACTGCAGCACGTAGTCGCCTGCCGACAGCCAGTCAGGCAGCGTGACTTTGTCACCGCAGCGGACGCTGTTTGCTGCTGCGCCGTCCGGTGTGAACCAGTCATCGCTGTGCGGTACGCACTCGGGTCCCGACTCGCGGCACGTGTACGCAAAGACGTTCGCGTCGAACGTCGCTTTCGACTCCTTGCCGCGCGGGACCATGGACCAGCGAATGAAGCCACCGAGGTGGTTGTTGCGCCAGTAGCGCACGTCGATCGTCTCGCCGGCTGTGAACGACGTGGATTTGCCTGCTTTGTTCGTTGGGCAGCCGACCGTGTTGTTTTCGTCAACAGCGCCGTGGGTCTCGCGCGATACGGGCTTGACGAGCCACGAGTGCGCTTGCACCTGCACCGAGCGCGGCATCGCTGCGAGCGCAATGACGATCGTCAACAGCATGAATGCAGCTGAACGAGCGAGCATGGTCGCGAGCTGTCAGGGAAGCTGCCTGCAGGTCGACACGCAGCGAATCGGCGAGTGGGCGATTGTGGTGTCTGCGCACAGCGCTGACTAAGTGCATGGGCATGGGCAACTAACTCACTGTCGTGAAGTCATTAATGCCGCAAAAGCAGCTGGTGCGCTGGAAGCAGTTTGATGGACCCAGCTGGCCGAAGGCACATCGATCGTGTTGCTGGGGCAAGCCGAGCCGCAACTTGCTCGCGACTTCAACGAGGTGCTACCGATACCTTCGCAACGCCACCTCCTGTTGTCAAAGCAGCTTCTACAGTAAACACACCACCACAACTCGCTCTCTCGCTCTATCCAACACGACTGACTGACGCTATGCGTCACTCGCAGCAACAGCACGCTCGACTGCTACTGACACTCCTGCACTATCATCACGACCAACCGCGCTGTCATCGTCGCTCTTGGCCTTAGGCTTCGACTGCTTCGCAGACGCAACTTTCGGCCGCGCGTGCTTGCTCTGCTCGATGCGCGTGCGGATCGCGTCGAGCGGCGTATAGACCGAATCGTCCATGAGCGGCAGCAGTGCGCGGCGCAGACTGTTGTACATCTCGGGGTTTAGACTCTCCTCTTGCGCGAGCATCTTCTTGACGCGATGGCGCTCCTTTGGCTCTTCAAAGCATGCGGGGCAGTTCTCGTTGATCACTGGCAGACGCGCGTCGTACGCAAACGCCTTGAGCACGTGCTCGCGCGTGTACGCGAGCGGCCGCACGATCTCGACGTCGCGCTGGTCGTTCCAGTACGTCGCTTTCATCGTCCGGAGCTGTCCGTTGTGCATCGCCGACATCAAAAAGCTCTCAGCGAGGTCGTCGAGGTGCTGCGCGAGCACGAGCTTGTTGAAGCCGTGCGTGCGGCAGCACGTGTACAGCAAGCCGCGCTTCATGCGCGAGCAGTAGCTGCAGATCGAGTCGCCCGAGAGCTCGCACGCTGCGCGCTCGATGATGTTCTCCGACAAGTAGTGGTACTCGACGCCGAGCGCCTGCATGTACGCTTTGAGCGGACTCGGGTCGAACGACGGCGTCTGCGGGTCAACGGTTGCACATGCGAGCGTGAACCGCACGGGCGCACGCTTCTGGAATGCGAGGAGCACGTGCAAGAGACTGAGCGAGTCCTTACCGCCCGAGACGCCAAGGAGCAATCGGTCGCCGTCCTCGATCATGTTCCACTGGATGATCGCCTGGCCGACGGACCGCATGAGTTTCTTGGGCGGCGTTGGGAATAACGTTGTTGTGACGACTGTCTGTGTCATCTGCTGCAGCACGCGCTGCACGTGCTCGAACGTCGGCGCAGGCGTTGTTGTTGTTGCTGTCGTTGCTGTTGTTGCAGTAGTCATCGCAGTAGAAGCAGGGCGGCTCAGCTCCGACTCACTGCTGCTCGCAGCTGCTGACCGCAGCGGGTACTTGCCGCCTGTCTCGCGACTGCTGCTGCTGCTGCTGCTCCATGGCTGCGTGGGTGTCGTCGCGACAGCTGTTGTTGCTACAGCTGCTGCTACAACTGCTGGCGGTGCGAGTCCGTACTTGGCAAACGCTGACGTGCGCTCACGCGTTGCAGTTCCAGCAGACGAGCCAGACGAGCCAGCTGACGTGGCATCGTCGGTCCACTGGTTGCGGAGTGTACCACTCATGTACCGCTGCGGCTGGTACGGTCCGCAAATCTCAGCTGTTGCACGTGGCGCTTCGCCACTTCGGATCGCATCGGCTGCTTCGTGCGGGTACACGAACCAGCGCAGCGCTTCGTACGAGTCGTCGAGCATCTGCGCTGCTGTCGTCGTACTGCTGCTACTGCCAGCACTGCGCACGCACTCGGCTGCAAGTTGCTTTGCGTGCGCCAAGTTGGCTCGCTCGTGCGCACGCAGCGCGGCGTCACTGCCGTCCAGCTCGGTCGGTCGACTGTTACTACTGGTACAAACCGTTGCGTCGATCGCAAAGTGCGAGAGCCACTTGCGACTTGGAAACTTGGTGAATCGGCTCGCATGCGCCCACGCGCCGCTCTTGTGGTTGAACTTGTAGAGCGACAAAAACTTGTAGCCGTCGGTCGCAACGAACGCGATCGCCTGGAGCACGTAGTCGACCTGCGCGTCGTCCATAAAGTACGGGAAGCTCACGCGCGAAAAGCCGGGCCGCAGCAGCTCCTTCTTCTCGAGCAGCGCGGTCTCGAGTGCGAGCACATCCGCGCGCGCAATGCCGAGGAGCCGCGTCGCGTACGGCCCAGCGCACTGGCAGCCACCGCGCGTCTGGATACCAAAGAGGTCGTTCAGCAGCGCACTGACAAAGTTGTAGTGCAGGAACCGACTCCCAAAGCGCACGAGGAACGAAAAGATCGGGAGCTGTTGGGCGCCATCCACGTTGTCGTCTATCCCGCCAAGCACGACAACGTTTGGAAGCGTCGCAAGCGCTCGACGCACGCGCTCGACGTGCTGGCGCTCGATCGCCATGATCTTGGCAGCGCCGACGCGCTGCTTGAGCTCGATCGCAAGCCCAAGACGGATGCTGCCGACAATGTCGGGCGTGCCGCCCTCTTCGCGCTCCTCGCGGTTCGAGAGGTACCGGTGGTCGCGCTCGGTCACAAAGAAGACCGTGCCGCCACCGACTGCGGTCGGCACGGCGTTGCCAAGGAGCCGCTTCTTGACGACGAGCACGCCGGGCGAGCCAGGGCCGCCGACAAACTTGTGACCAGAGAGGAACACTGCGTCTTTGTACACAAACGGCCGCTGGGACTCGTCCGCTACGACCGGGTTCATGTCGATCGACACGTACGGCGCGCACGTCGCGTAGTCCCAGACCGCCAGTGCGCCGTGCTGATGCAGCAATGCCGAGACTGCGTCCGTGTCGGTGAGCACACCCGTGAGGTTCGACGCGGCCGAGAACGCGCCGATCTTGAGCGGTCGATGCGCAAACTGTCGTAAAGCAGCCCGCAGCGCGTCCAAGTCGATCGTACCCGCAGCCGTCGCACTCTCGGGGATCGTCACAACTTCAGC
Source organism: Globisporangium echinulatum (assembly GCA_023336405.1). Classification (NCBI taxonomy): domain Eukaryota; phylum Oomycota; class Peronosporomycetes; order Pythiales; family Pythiaceae; genus Globisporangium; species Globisporangium echinulatum. The sequence continues at coordinate 12,137 of JAADWX010000657.1, read as the reverse complement.
ATTGCTCTCGCGCCACGGCAGCAGGTTCGAGTGGTGCTCGAACGGACCGACAAACACGACCGGTCGGTTCGATGCTTCGTCACTTGCAAGCGGCACGTGCAGACCGAGCGCAGTCACGAGCTTGTTCGCTGCGCTCGTGCTGCCGGGTCCTGTGAACAGCACGACGTCCTCGGCGCCGCGGCCCGTGACCTTGGCGTTCACGGCCTGCGCGAGGATCTGCCGCGCTTCGTGGCGAAAACACGTCGTCTGGAGCCCCGTGATTGAGGTTGTCGTGTGCGTGTTGCCGTACAGCGGCAGCACTTCGCGCTGGATGTACGTCTCGATGCACGCGAGCGCCTTGTTGCTCGCGGTAAAGTCGGCGTAGCACACGGCGCGCGGCCCGAACGGCGAGTCAAAGAGCGTGTTGCGGCCGATCACGTTCTGTGCGATGTACTTCACGACAGCGTCGCGCTTCGCGTCGGCTGAAACGTCGTTGGTGCTGTCGTTGCTGTCGTCGCTGAGATTGTTGGCGCTCTCGATTTGCTCCGTCAGGTCTTCCTCGAGCTCTTCACAGAAGAACCGTTCGGACGCGCTCTCGTCCGCCACATGCGGTTGTTGTTGCTGTTGCTGCTGCTGCGCGGTCTCTGTGTCCATGATCGCTGTCATCTCTCGCTCGTTCACTCGTTTGCTCTGCTGCGTGCGCGGCGTCGCTTGGTCCACTGGCACTGCAGCGAACAGGTCAGACGTGAAGCGCTTGACCAGCATCACGAGATGGCAAAACCACTGGCGCCAATCGCAAAGGCTCTCCCTGATTTACGTCACTATCTCATTCTACTACACAATTATACCTGTGTTGTCACTAGCACGCAGCATTCTACCTGCATTTCGTCACTATTACTTCTTCAAGCAATCATTCAATCCATTTTGTCACTTGATCACTGAGCTAGTGACTGCGTGCTTGCTTGCACGAGCACGTCTCGCAAGAGCACGAGGAGAGGAGGACGTCGTGCGCACGACCGCAGCAGCAGCGTACGACGACGTAATGAAGCTCGGCTTTGCGCTCAAGAAAAGCAAAAAGTCTGCGCTGCAGCAGGCGCCAGCGCAAACAAGCAGCGCGTTTGCGAGCGCATTGCCGACAAAACGCGAGGTCGAGAAGGTCTACGTCACGGACTTTGATCGCCACGCGCCGCCGGCGGTCGAGTTTGACGCAGACGGCAACGCGAAGCGCACGCTCGTAATCCCACTCATCAAAGCGAACGCATGGCACGGCAGCGAGACCAACGGCGCAGCGACTGGCGATGCGCACTCCTCGACGCAGCCGCATTCAGCTGCTGCATCAAGCAGGGACGCAGCACCACAGCAGCAGCAACAACAACCGGAACTCACAGCAGACGAACGCGCGGCAAAGGAGCTGCTCGCAGACGCACAGAGCCACGCGAATGGTGGCAGTGGCAGTAGCGCAGCATCGCACGCATCGACCCTCGTGATCCCAATGAACAGCAGTGCCGACGCCACCACCGCTCAGCAGCTACAGCCACAGCCAAGCGAGTGTGACGACCACAAGCACGCCGTGCGGAGCAAACTGTTCAACTTTGAGAGCCAAGAGGCGAACCGACAGCGCGCACTGCTTGCAAGTGGTCAAACGGCGCCGACTGCGCCGATCCTCAAGCAGAACGTCGTCCCGGGCATGGACGCGCTCGCGGACGTGAGCGACAAGTACCGACTCGACGTCGCACTGCGTCCGGATGCGCTCGACGTCCACAGCGACGCGTACGCGCGCGTGCCGATCGAGGACTTTGGTGCTGCGCTATTGCGCGGCATGGGCTGGACCGGCCGTGTGGATGCCGACGACGACAAGGCGACTGCTGAGCCCAAGCCGCGGCACAAGTTGCTCGGACTCGGCGCAACGGCGCGGCCACCGATGCCTAACGACGCGAAGCGCAAGCACCGAAGTGGTGGTGCCAGTAGTCGGTCGAAAGAGCCAGTTGCATCTGCTACTGCTGGATCGAGTCGGACAGATAGAGCCACTGCTAAGGATGGCGACAGCGATGCGAAGGCGCGCGACGCTAGCGGCCGCCAGAGCGCGAGTCGCAGTGCCAATGACGACGACGAGCGACGCAGCAGTCGCAGTCGCCATAGCAGTAGCAGCCGTCACAGCAGCAGCAGAGGACGCGACGACCGAGACCGCAACGTTCACAGTGAGCGGCGACCGCGCGACGACCGAGACAGTGACGACCGCAGTGCGCGGCGCAAGCACAGCCGCAGCCGCGACCGTCGCGACGCAAAGGACGAGCGGCGCAAGCGCAGCCGCAGCCGCGATAGACGCGAAAGCGACCGCAAGCGCTCGAGTCGGCGCTGAGCGCAGTGGTGAAACACACAGCCTCGTACGCCATTCACAGACATGTACAGACTTGGTACGCTTGTATTGTATCTGGCGTAGAGGATGCCAAGCCAACAACCCACGACAAACGACATCCTCCATAGCAGAGTCTGTCCATTTGCTCGCACTGCTGGCTTACGTTGTGACGTATACCGACGTATACCGAGCAGCGTCTACGTGTTGCGCTGCTCGCTGCTGCTGCTGTTGTTGTTGTTGCTGCTGCTGCTATCGGTGGCATTCGCGGCAGCGTCGCTACTGCTTGACACAAGCAGCGACGTGTCGAGCTTGATTGGCAGCGGAGGGATCGCGTTGTAGATGTCGCCCAGCCTGGCGCCATGCAATCGCGACGTAAGTGCCGAGTTCCTCTCCTGCATACCCCTTTCACATGCTCATGGATATGCATAAATTGACGCCTGCACATGTATACGTTTGCATACGCTTACACCTCCGCATGCATCATACCATTCACATGCACACAATACACATGCAAATGCAGCACTCGTGCAACTGCATTCATGTTTACATATACATGCATACCATATACATGCATACGTTTTGTATGCAGTTCACGCACCCAGTGAGCACTGTATTGCAGTTGTCCCGAAACTTGGTCATTGGGTCCTTGTTCGCATCGAGCTGGCTGCCAAGCAGGTTCGACCGCATGGCCGACAGGAGCTGCATGTTGTCCTGCAGCAGCGCCGCGAATTGCGCGTCCTCGGTGCTGTCGCCTGCGCGTGTCGACGAGCCATCACCTGCGCTGCTGCTGCTGCTGGGGAACACGAACTTGGACGACGCGCTCTGACGGCACCACGATGAGGAACAATGGGAGTTGTAGTGGTGAGTATCCATCCGTATGCAGGTCAGCACAGTCATGGTCCATTCTTCCATTCTCTCTCAAAGGATCGTTCTCGATGGCATATTGATACGACAGCACACTGAACGAGCAACGACACACATACGGAAGCACAAGCAACACGCACAGCGGGCTGGTACGGCACGATCTTCATGCGCTTGGCGTACTGGTCGCGGTTCAGCAGCATGCTTTCGTGCGCGAGCGCCAACGCCTTGGTCTTGAACGCCACGTCGCGGACGCACTTGCCTGGGAGCATGGCCGCGACTTTGATGTACCGCGTGACGTTGTCGAACTGGTCGGCTGGAAAGTCTGCGAGGCCTCTGTGGAGCACCTGGAGCTCCTGTGGCGACCAGACTGCGTGCGTCGTCGAGTACACTGCGCTCGGTGAGATGGACGGCAAGAACTCATGGGCGTGCTGCTGCTGATCCATGTGGGCAGATGTCGGCATGGCCATGGCCATTGGCGCGCTGTACGCTGCAGTGCTGGAGAGTGCAGGCGAGTAGCTGCTCATGCTGCGAAGCCGACTCGCGCGCCTGTATCAGAGCTATGACCTTTCGAGCGCTACTTTTCAGCTCATATAGATCGCGAGGAGTCGCGAGCTAAGTGGCTCACATATCCAGCACACACGCAGTCCAAGTCGATCAAGAGTTGCGCTGGCCACAAGACCAAGACCGCTGCTCATCGCATCACGACACACTGCGTTGCGATGTTCTGGGCGTTTGTCGACGTCGCCGGCGAGTTGTGCTACTGTCCGCTCGCTGACTTTGGTGCACAGTCCGTCTGTGAGGGCAAGGACATCTATGCAAAAGCAGTCGTCGCACAGCCGCTTGCAGGCGACCTGCCGCTGCGCAATGCGGCCAACGTTTGCGGCAAGATCGTCGTGATGGAGCGCGGCGCGTGCGACTTTGTCACCAAAGTGCAGCACGCACAGGCCGCTGGTGCCGTCGCTGTTATTGTCGCCAACACAGCGAGCGACGACCCTGCCGCAGCGTTTGTCATGGACGCTGGCAGTCGGCAGCACGACGCTGCAACACTAGCGATCCCTGCGGTCATGATGCCATACAGCAATGCCGCTGCTGTGTTTGAGCAGCTCCGGCGGTGCTATCTCGACCGGCGCGAGTGCGCATTGACGATCCGGTTCCTCGGCGCACAAGCTGCTGCGCGCGTGCTCGAGCAGACTGAGCATGCCGCTCAGCAGCGCGATGCATCGGCACGCGAACAACAGCGCCAGCACGAACTCGAGACGCAGCGACTCGAAGCTTCCAAGCAGTTGCGCAGTCGCTTGAGTCAACAGCAGCGAGCAGGTTCTATTGCAGCGTCGCAGTCGACGGTGTCGACACCTGCGAGCATACCGCGCAGTGTTGGTGCTGCAGCCGACGCTGCGTCGCTATTAGCGTCGACACGCACGAGGCCGTCGCGTCACGTACCTGTGCCAGTGCTGGTACCGACCTCGTCGAATGTGTCAAGCGGTGATGACGAGACGTCGTCTGCACAGTCGTCGAGCAGCAGCGAGAGCGACGACGCGATCGAGTCACTCGACAGTCGGAGCGGCTGCGCACTGTCTGTAGGTATGCCGCACTGCAGCAGCGTTAGCAGCAGTAGTGACGTTCTGAACCACTGGTGTCCGATGACAACGGCGCTGCTCGTCATGGACGTGCAAAACTACTTTGCACTGCGTGACCATCGAGTCGGTAGTAGCAGCGGCAGCAGCAACAATAGTGTTAGTATCGAACACTACAAGCGCATCCACTCAGTCGTCGTCCCGACGATCGAAGACGTGCTGCTTGCGAGCCGCGCGAGCGAAGGCGTCGAAGTGGTCTACTCGGTCGTCGAGAGCGCGACGCGCGACGGTCGCGACCGCAGCCGTGCGCACAAACACGCTGGCATCCACATTGCGCGCGACGGCTTTGGCGCGCAGATCCTCGCGCGCGTCGCACCGAGCGAGAACGACATTGTGATCCCGCGCACTGGCATCAAGTGCGTATGTGTGTGCGGCCGCAATAGTGAGGTAGACAGCACACTGACAGGCGTGCTGGGTGCGTGTGTGGCATATGGTGTATGCACGTACCGCTTTCTCTCTCTCCATTGCGCAGCATCTTTGAGTCCACGAACCTCGACTACACGCTGCGGAACCTCGGCGTCTCGCACCTCGTCGTGCTCGGCATCTCGACGCTCTCGAGTCTCCGCGTGTGCATCCAGTCGGCGCTCGAGAAAGGCTACCAGGTGACGGTGCTGCGCGAAGGCGTCGCGCTCGATGCCGCTGCTGCAAGCGCGAGTGGGAGCGCTCTTGCACAGCGCCAGTGCCTCGACGCGTGGCTCGATGGCGTCGAAGCCATTGGCTGTCAAGTGCAACGTGCGTCTGCGTTTGTGCGCGAGTTGCAGGCGTTCAGTGAGCCAGACGCATTTCTTGAAACGTCGTAATGTAAACTCGGCAAATGTACGTTACACAGCATTTTATTGCAAGATATCAGCATGCAATATGCGTATTTTGCAAGTTTGCCAACCTGATCGGTGCAGCATACAAAGCACAAGCTACATGTGACACAGTCTACTATTCAGGCTGCTATCGTTGACGAAAGGGCACGAATGTTCGCTTGTTCACTTGTTCTTAGACGCGATCGTGGCGACAGAAGCTGCTCGCAATGAAGGACACGGACGTCGCGCACGACAAGCTCTTTGAAGTGCGTTACGCACAGAGTGACCTCAAGCAGCGGTACGACACCGTCGTGACAGACGATGCGTGCGGTATCGGCGGCTTCCTCTGGAAGTATCCATCCGAGGGTTCGAACTGCAACAGCGATCGCAACGCAAGTCGCCATGCGCTCGTGTATCCACTTGCAAACAGCAGTTGCGATGGCATTATTGGATCAACAGGACGAGGTGTGGGAACTGCTGATGGCGCTCCAGTGTACCCGCGCAAGTGCGCTACGTGCGAGCGTGCATGGGTTTCGGATCGCAGCGCCGAGCGGCGTCACCGACGAGTGTGCGCAGGATCTGGCAAACGCAGCAAAGCGAGAAGCGCAGCTTGTGCAGAGATACAAAGCAACGATAGCAACGATGGCGCTATGCAGACGAACGACAGCGCATTGCCGGATGCATGCAGCGATGCTGTCGCGAAGCTCGGCGTCGCGCGTCGTGTGTGGTGCGAAGTCGACAGCTCGCTCTCGCGGCTCCAGGTATGCGCGTGCGATCTGTCGACCAACTGCTCTGTGTGCGCACACGCGTGTACACCTGCTCATCTTTTTTGTGTGCTTCTCTGTGTATTGCCACACACATATGCTACTGCGAATGGATGACGGTGCTAGTGGCGCGAGGACATTGCGAGCGAGCAGGACACAGCGAGCTGCGTGATTTCGTTTGTCGACATCCTCGAGATCTCGACGCTGCGTGAGCTGCCGGACGCGTTTCAGATCGTCACGTCAGCGCCGCGCACAGTCGTGTTTCAGTGTCGACCGCGCCAAGAAGAGGATGCTTCTGCAACAGCTTCTGCAGTCGATGCACGACACGCGCATTCTATGGACGCCGAGCACTGGTGCGAGTACCTTGACGTCTTTAGCCAGTACGCGCGACAGCAGCAGCAGAGCAGCAACCAGCAGCACTCGCCCACAGTGTCGCGCGCCTCTGCGCATCCACACGCAGGTCGTACAGACGCTGCTGTTGCTGCGGCAGCAGCTAGCGCGAGCGATTCGACGTCGTTCGATCCCGACTCGTTTGCGCGCGTGACGCGAGCGATCATCCACGACGATGTCGACGCACTCGTTGCAATGGTCGCAGCCAACACTTACATGATGCAGCATATGACCGACGACAGCGGCAGTTCAATGCTCATTGTTGCGCTCAAGCTCGGCGCCGGACCGCGCATCATTCGCTTGCTGCTCGACGCCGGCGTCGACTGCAATGCAAAGAACCACGAGTGCGTGCTTGTGTGATACAGTGTCTGTGTATTTATGGCTCGTTGTGCCGTACTGACGACAGTGGCGTCTTGATGTCTGGTGCTTCTGCTGCGAGTGCGCAGCGATGAGAGCGCGCTGCTGCTCGTTGCAGCGTCCGGTGACGACGACATGCTCCGTGTGCTGCTGCAGGTCGACACAATCGACGTGAACCAAACGTGTTCGCTCGGCGCGACTGCGTTCCACGCTGCAGCGAACGCCGGTGACCTTCACGTACGTCCGTCGTATCGAGATCGTCGGTAGTGCGTGATGACTCGGATACAGTCAGTTGGGACACTCACGTTGTGTTGGATGTGACTGTGCATGTGAACAAACGGACGGGTAGATCCTCGAGATGCTCTGCGCTGCTGGCGCGCAGACTTCGGCAATTGACGCGAACGGCTGGACCGCGCTGCACTACGCGGCTGCGTGTCCAACCGGTCTCGACGCAATGCACTGGCTGTGCGAACTGCTGTCGGAGCAGATCGACTGCCAGTGCCGCGACGGCAACACAGCGCTCCACGTCGCATCCGGTTACGGCTGCGTCGCGAACGTGCGCGCGCTACTCGAGACAGCAGCAAACCCGCACGTGACAAACCGCGAGGGCCACACGGCGTACCACGTCGCGTTGCGGAGCCACAAGATCCCGTGCGCCGTGGCAATCAACGAGTACATGGCCGACTCGCATGACCGCTACGCTGCTGCGTCTGTGGCTGCTGCTGCAGGACCTACCAAGACGGACGCAGTGACGATGCCGTCGATTGCGTTTACGCGTCCCTGCCACTTTGATCCGCTCGTGCCGGACACGTGGGTCGAGTATTCGACGCCTGACGGCTTGCCGTACTTCTACAACACAGTCACGGGCGCGTCGTCGTGGCACGAGCCTGTGAACAGCGCCGACCTCTTCGGGCGCACGTGGGGCGACCGTGCATCCTCGGATGAGCACGACAACAGTGATGCTCACAACAAGGCGAGTGGCGACACGGAGCACGACAGCGGTCAGCAGCTCGCGCTGTGTTTGATCCCGATGGTGAGTCTCCTCGCATCGCTCGACGACCCGACGGCAGCAGCAAAGATCGCGTCAGCCCGCAAGCGCGCACGTGCAAAGCGACGCGCACACGTGCGCCGGCAGGTCCACGACCGCGTTGCAGACTCGTCGCAGTCGTAGCTAATGCGGATCGGTTGCGATGAGTAAGAACAGTGACGATACGAATGATAAGCGTCACGTGTGGTGGAGTTGCTCTGTTTCAGTCTGAACGCCGCCTTGACGAGTGCTGCTGTGTGTGTGGACGAAGTCGTGTTGCACTCTTTCTCTCATATACGATTAAGTCACTCTGTTGTCTGCGACGCGCTGCTCAAGCAACTCTGTGACGGCACGGCCGTGTGCGTCACGATGCACGCAGTCGACGACTACGAAGCTCCGCAGCACGAGCGCGTCGCTCGCTGACAGCTTCTTTGCGACAAAGTTCTGGATCGTCGCGACGCTATCGACTGCGTACTTGCGCGCACCGGGTGTGAGGCGTACGACCACATCAAACTCGCTCGATTGCTCGGTTTTGGCCGCGAGCAACTGCGATGGTGATGACTCGCACACTCGACTGCGATGAAGGATCGCAGCGTCCGCGACGAGCGGATGCGATGCAATGAGCTCTTCGATCGGAAGTGTGGCGAACGGCCGTGTGTATGACCTGTGCGTTGTTGCGAGCACGCTCAACAACGGCGCATCGGACCGCTCGGATGCCCACGATACAGTCACAAACACGCCTGTCATGACGCTTGCAAGTCGCTCGTTTCGCAAACAGCGCAACCCGGCCATCTCGATTGTCAGTTCAAACACATCCGCGTCGTCGCTCATCGCTCCCGACTTGGTGACGTTTGCGTATACGTTTGCAAGCGGCGCGCCGAGCTCCTGGCACCGCGGCGCCGTCCGCTGTCGGATCGGCGCGAGCAAGTCGTCGGTTGTAAACACGGCGCCGAGGAACGCGTCAGTCGTTAGGACGCGCCGGCACGTCAGCGCGTCGCGCCACGATGCGAGGCACTTGAGCGACCGCGGAAGCGTCGGGATCGGCGCACCGACGCAGACGACGCGCTGCAGCACGGTCGCTTCGAGGTCGCGTAGCGTGCGGCATTCGGAGAGCGCAACGAGTGCCTCGGGCGCGATCACGATGCTCGTGACCTGCGTCGGTGTATGTGACGTCCGTGAGGCGCTTTGTATGCTGTCAGCATCGTCAACAGCCAACATTGTCAGAGTCTGACGGACTGATGGTCGTACCTTGTGTGCTGCAAAGTGCTTTGCGAGTTCGTCGCTGCTGCTACTCGGATGTATAGCAACAACAAGACTCAGAGGCAGCACCGACACGCCGAGCACGAGCGCAGGCAGCATAGCGACGCAGAGACAGCCCGCGTGGTTGAACGGCAGCGCGTTCACGACGACGTCAGAGTCTGCGCGGCTATTTGTTGGACACAAGTCGCTTGCCAGCGCATGGAGCGACCGCTCGACGCTCTCGATGACCTCCAAGTGCGTGAAGCTCGTGACGCCGTCGATGTGGCTGTGAACGCGCATTGCGACGGCGTCACTTGGCACCTATGCACATTGCATTGCACGCTTGTGAGGCTCTGAAGCGCTACAGATACTGACTGTATGCAACGATGGCTTAGGGCCCACACAAACACACACCTGACTGTATGAGATGGCGCAAACAGCGTGCCCATCAAGGAGATCAGCGAACGCGATACAGCCATCGCTGCTCCTGCTGTCCATGTCCGAGCCAACATTGATGATCTGCTCGGGCGTCCAGCCGACTTGCGCGACGTACTGCAGCGCACGTTGCATTGAGTCGCAAACCAACCAGTGGTCAGTGCGTGCGTGACGTAGCTCGGCTGCGTCGGCGGATCCGACGTCCTCGGCACTGCAGTCCGGTGCGCTGTCGATCTCGATCGTCCCGAGCAGGTTCCACACTGCGAGTGCCAGCACGAGCAGCTGCCAAGACGCTGTGCTCGAGCACACGCGCACAATACTGCCACTCTGAAGCCCCCGCAGACGAAGCGCCTCGGATACGCGCTGGACATCCTCGACAAGCTGTGTGTATGGCGACAGCTCTCCTGTAGCAGTGTCGATGATCCCCTGCTCGCCGCGATAGAACCGGCAGTACTGCAGGGCATACGCTGCTGCGTTCAGCGCGCTAAAGCCTGTGACGCTCAGCTTCGATCCGGACACTAGCGTCTGTCGTGTCACGTTGTCGTTGTGCACGCAACTGTCTGTCGGTGCTGCTACTTGCGAATCGGGGTCCAGATTGGCACGATTTCGAGCATTCGTCACGTCGTCAACGGCGTTGTCGTTCTGTGGCTGACCAGTATCGCAGTGCTCAATTGGTCTCTCGGCGACGATCTTGTCGGTCGTCAACCGATCAGGCTCTCGCTGTAATCGCTGCTGTACAGCTGCGACGTCGGTCTCGAGTGTGCACAAGCGCTCTCGCACGTCTTCATACGCGCGCTGAACAGTCATGCACAGACATTCGTGCCATGAGCACCACGAGTTACTTACTCGATGCTCAGGCAGTCGCTCCTAACCATACACAAAGCCGCTGTACTCCACCTCGCGGCTCTCGTTCGCGCGTTCGACGATCTCGTGAGTCTCATAACGGATCGTAGCGATCTCGCTGTCCCAACAGGATCCATATCGACACAAGCGATGAGCACGCTAACGCAGTAGCTTAACCTGCGTGCTAGCAATCGCACACACGTACTCGCTGAGCCTCGAAATCGCTTGCTCCACGTCGAGCTTCCATGCTACGAGGCTCTTGCTCGTTTGCGCCTCGAGCTTGCGCATGCAGCGCGCGAGCTCGGCTGCACACACGCGCTGCGTTCACTCCCCATCGAGCGAGCACGAGGAGCGTGAGACGTGCGCTTGACAGCGAATAGCAACGTAACATACCTGTACATCTTTCATGAACGCTGCCGAGTCGCTCGTAGAGCTACTTGGCAGTGCAGCGGCCATATCATTCGTTGTCGCTGTTGTTATCAGAGCCGTTCAAATCAAGCAACGAGTCCAGTCGGGCGACGCTTTGTCAAAAGTGCCAGGACGTCGCTGGTTGTGAGTGCGTGAGAACAAACGTCCGCATCCGAGCCGCAGCTCGATGCTGCCCAACAAAGACGGGTCTGACAAGCTCGCAACACACGACGCACTCGGACTCGAATACTCCGAGTGCAGCATGTGTCGGTCGCACGCGTCACACACGTCCCATCGAGACATACACTGCGACAATGGCTTTACAAAACAGTTCAGATTTCTCTCCTCATGGTAGACGCGTCATTTCCAGCTCCTCATGGTCGTGAGCTGGGGATGACGCGTCTACCATGAGCTCGGATCCTTTTGCTTACTATGTCGTCGTGAGCGCTGTACATGATGGTGCACAAAGTTGCAAACACAGCTAGAGTACTGGTATCACTTGTCATGAATAGAAGTGCAAGTTGATTCATAAGAGAGAGCGAATAACACGAAATTGATAAAGCAACGACCTTGATTGAACGCACACATTATCAGCACTGGTACATAGTCGCATGCTGCTGCTGCTCAATCGTGTGAGTGCGTGTCATGACTCAGGCGTTAGACTTGACAACTGGTGCAGCGTTTGCAACCGAGACCGTCTCAGCCGCACAATCAACACTCCTACTGAATCGCATATCATACTTCCCAGCCATGTGGTTCGCTCGACCAGATTGTTGGCAACTCGTTGAATGGCTCTCTCATTATTCAGCTTCAGATACAAACAACAGCGACAGTACCAGTCGAGGCTCTCACTTTACAACGTGTCCAGTCTCCAGTAGCACAACGACGCCAATGGCCATCGCATCGCATCTGATGAACGCTCCAAAGCGCTTGCTGTCATCCAACACATCGGACGACCAGCCTCGCAAGAAGACATCGCCAAGTGTTACTCACGTCAACGACGTCAACGACAACAACAACAACGTGCTGCATCAACTCGATGCAGCG
>JAADWX010000656.1:0-16832 GCA_023336405.1 Globisporangium echinulatum | reverse complement strand
TACTGCTGTTGACAAGTAGTCGTTGTCAACGTCGTCGATGCTACTGTTGCTGCTGCTGGCAACATCGAGTACGAAGCGAACGTCGTCGAGACGCTGGAACGTGCTGCTGAGTCCGTGCACTGCGTCGCAGTCGCCGCTGCATCCTTGTAGTGCTACAAGGTCTAGATAGTGGTCTTATTACTGACGGTTCTGCTTGAACACCATGTGCAGATGTCCCTGACTGTGACTGGAGCGCGTTGAAGTAGCTTCGCATCCCGTATATGAGCAAACAAGATTGAGTTGAAACAAGCAAACTCGCTTTCTCCATTTTACGTAGATATACGGCTGTGGCTAACTTGTTGATATCACCACGTGAATATACCCTCCACTACAGCATCACAAATATCAGACTCTATAACACACGACCGCGAGTCTGATATTTGTGAGTTGGCTCTATTTGTTTCCAGATACAGTAACATTGATGGTTCATATTAACTTGATGTTTGTAAGTATTTCTCTTGCGTAATAAAATGATTCAGGGCATGACTCTCGAGGCGTCCGTAGGTGCATGTTCACTCATCAATCTCAACGTCCATTGCTCACTGTGACTGTGTCCCATGTGTATGCACATTGCAGAACGCTTGCATCAACGACAGCAATGCGCTAATGCGGCGACATTGTCTGCTGGCGTATTGTCTATCGCAACTCTCGCGATGGTCGAGCACGCGCTCGACGCGACGGTATTTGATGCAACAGATACCCTGCAGCGTGTTTGCGTGGCGCCTCGACGTCGCGGGTCTGCTCGATGTCGAGTGTTTGGTCTACAAGTCGCGTCGTGATCAGCGCGTACCCAACACTGTCGCAAAGGTCTTGACAGTATCAACAGTCGATCGACTGAGTCATTTGTGACAGCGACAAAAGAGTTTCAGACACCGAGCGATGACGACGCAACAATCGCCGTGTTTCACTCATCGCTTGGCCTCGCGCATGCACCAGGGCTCGACACCAGCGTCTACCGCGTCGTGCTCGCGCAGCTAGTGGACGTCTACGCGACTGCGTCGTTGTTTGTCGTTGTCAGCGAGATTGCATGTCGCTCGACAAAGTCGCTATTGACACCGTCGATAGTGTCAGTAATGACGTAACGGACGGCGTTGAGGACTTTCAGCAGCGCATCGTCGCGATATTCGCGCGGTCCGAGGCGACGCAGCACGCGCTTCTCAGCAGCTTCGAGGTGGCAGACTCGGGCTTTGACGCATGCGCAGTGTACGACGTTCGCATTTGTCTGTTGAGAAAATGAGTCCAGCATAATATCGTACCAGAATATTGTAGAATCATTTTTGCATCATAAAATGGTGATAATGATATATTCAGACTGGTGCTTTTATTTGTAGTTTCGGTGACTGTTCTGGGTCAGAATCCGGATTTCGTGGCGCAATATCTCCCTCTGGGTTGGAAACCAACCACACAGAGGCGCGCGCCACATTCTCCAACAGCAGCAGCCCGTCCAAACAGGCAAACAGATACAGGTTGTCCAAGCGTCCACGCGAGCAGGCGATCAAGCAGGCGTTCGAGCAGGTGAGCACCGCAGCACGCAGGCAGGCGAGAGCAGCGAGCTCCCCTCTCCTCCTTTCCCCCTCTCTCTTCCCTTTGTTTGGATCGCCATCTGCACGCGCACACACGCACGAGCAGGCGGTTTGTTGATCGCGTAGGAAGTGACTCCACCCACTTGATCCGAGCAAAGCATGTCATTCACGTTTGGCGCCCCTGCGGGTGGCGCACCCGGCAGCACGACCGGCTTTGGCGGCTTTGGCGCTGCAGCACAGCCTGCTGCCGCGTCCCCTTTCGGCGGCGGCGGCACGTCCGCGTTCGGCGCGGCTCCGTCGGCATTCGGTGGCGCGAGCGGCGCGACGAGCGCATTTGGTGCGCCAAAGCCCGCGACTTCAGGCTTTGGCAGCTTCGGGTCGGCTCCAGCGACGAGTGGCGGCATGTTTGGCGCCGCACAGCCGACGTCAACCGGCTTTGGCTCAACGTTTGGCGGCGGCGCGACGACCAGCGGCTTTGGTGCAGCAGCAGCGCCGACGTCCGCGTTTGGCGCGCCAGCAGCTACGTCCAGTGGCTTTGGTAGCGGTACGTCCGCGTTCGGCGGCACGAGTGCGTTCGGCGCGCCGGCAGCCGGCACGACGTCGGCATTCGGCGCACCGGCTGCTTCTGGCGCGTCGCCATTTGGTGCGAAGCCGACTGCGAGTGCGAGTCCGTTTGGCTCAACGAGCGTGTTTGGTGGTGCGTCGAACCCAACGACGACGTCGGCATTCGGTGGCGGTGCGACGAGTGCGTTTGGTAGCAACACGTCGGCGTTCGGCACGCCGGCACCAGCCGCGTCAGCCGGCGGGATGTTTGGCGCAGCGGGCGGCTTTGGGTCGGCGGCCAAGAGTCCGTTCGGCACGACTGGTGCGACGACGAGCGCGTTCGGCGCGCCGGCGACGACCGGCTTTGGCGCGACCGGTAGCGCGTTTGGCGCTGCGTCGACAGCATTGCAGGTTGGCACGGGCAACCCGCCGTACCAGGCGATGCACGAGGCCGAGCCGTCGGGTACTGGCACTGGGACGTACGTCTCGATCTCGAAGATGGCGGCGTATGCGCACAAGTCGGTTGAAGAGCTCCGGTTCGAAGACTACCTCAAGCGCACGGACCCGGCCGCCGCGCAAGCAGCCGCCGCGCTGAACCCGCCGTCGGCAGCAGCTGCAAACACGACTGGCGCCGGCGCATTCGGGTCGACGCCGAGCGCGTTTGGCGGCGGCGCGCAGCTTGCTGGCACCTCGGCGTTCGGTGGCGGTGGCAGTGCGTTTGGCGCGCCGGCAACGTCGTCGGCGTTTGGCGGCGGCACCTCGGCGTTCGGTGCGACAACGAGCACGGGTTTTGGTGCAGCGACGGCAGCGCCAACGAGCGCGTTTGGCAGCTTTGGCGCGCAGCCGGCGACAGGTGCGGCAGGCGGCGGGCTCTTTGGCAACGCAGCGCGCACGACGTCGGCGTTCGGCACGCCAGCAGCGACGCAGCCTGCAGCGAGTCCGTTTGGCGCGCCAGCGAGTAGCGGCTTTGGCGCATCGACAACTGGCGCGTTTGGAGCCAGTGGCGGCGGCTTTGGCAGCGCGTTTGGCGCGACGACGACGCCGCAGCAGCCGCAGAGCGGTTTTGGCGCGTTTGGCGTGACTGCGACGCCTGCGTCGAGCGGCTTTGGCGCGACGTCGGCGTTTGGCAAGCCAGCGACGAGCGGCTTTGGCGGCTTTGGGAGCACGCCAGCACCGACACCGACATCAAGCGCGTTCTCGTTTGGCGGGGCAAACCAACCGGCGGCAAGCACGTCGCTGTTTGGCGGCAGCACACCAGGCGCGCCGGCAGCCAGCTCAGCGTTCTCGTTTGGCGGCGCCAAGCCGGCAACGTCTGGCTTTAGCTTTGGCGGCTCGAGCGCAGGCAGCACGTTTGGCAGTAACAACAGCGTCAGCTCGTTCGGCTCGACGGCGCCGTCGAGTGCGTTTGGCGGGTCGACGTCACAGCCGCTCGGGTCGACGTCACTGTTTGGGTCGACTGGTTCGTCGACCGGCGGCTTTGGCAGCTTTGGCAGCACGACGGCGCCGGCCGCTGGCGGCTCGAGCTTGTTTGGCGGCGCCAAGCCTGCAGGCAGCAGTCTGTTTGGCGCTGCGCAACCGACGTCAAGCAGTCTATTTGGCTCGACGTCGACTGGCACGTCGTCGCTGTTTGGCAACAACACTGGCTCGGCGCTGGGCGGTACGTCCGGCTTTGGTCTCGGTGGCAGCAGCTTTGGCAGCACGGGCGGCTTTGGCGGCTTTGGGTCGACTAGCGCGACGCCGCAGCTCGGCGGCTTTGGGTCCACGGGCGGTAGTCTGTTTGGCGCTGCGCAGCCACAGGCACCGGCTGCACCTGCTGCGCCGCAGACCCTTGTCGCTGCACCAGATGTGAACCCGTACGGCACTGGGTCGTTCGGCGCTGGACTCGTCGAGCAGAACGTGAACGCTGCGCTTGGGCTCCAGACGATCAAGACGGGCTCGAGCGCCTCGCGTCTCAATTCGTTCACGGACGACATTGGGCTGCCACGTGGCCCAATGGAGTCGCCGCTGCCGACGCGTCGGCAGCTCGTGACGGGCCGCACGTCGGTGCCCGTGTCGTTCATCCGCAGCGCGTTCAAGGGCTCAAAGAGCCGCGTTGCGTCGTTCGCAACAGGCTCGTCGCTCGTGGCTGGCAGCAATGCACTGCGCGCAGACGCAAGCGGCGCGAGCCACGACGATGCGTTCAAGTTCTCGTCGTCACTCTTCCGCACGTCGGCAGCAAAGAAGCTCGTGATCGACAAGTCCGAGTCGACGCGCACAGCAGCAGCAGCGGCGCGAGGTAGCGGCGGCAGCTCGCGCGCGTCGGTTATCCCATGCACCGACGAAGACCGCGCAGTTGACGGATCGAATGGTGCGCTGCGTGCGCGCTTGCTCAAGCCGGACGCAGACGGGAACGTCGCCGTGTCGTTCCGGAACCTGACGAACCGCAAGTCGTTCACGCTGCGGCTGCCGGCGCGGAGCACGCTCAAGAGTGCGCGGCTCGACGTCAAGGACGTGCTGCGCTCGTCAGCGACAACGACGAAGGACGCAGTCGGCGACATTGAGCTCGTGTGGCGGGGCCGCATCGTGCAGGACTCGGCGACGGTCGAGGACCTGCGGCTGAAAGAAGGCGACGTGATCGACGTTGTGATCGTCGAAGATCTCACGTACGACGACCGAACGTCAGCACACGAACCGACATCGAAGGCAACGCACGACAGTGGGTCGAACAGCAGCGCAACTGCCAAGCCGTCGAAGCGGTTCATGACGTACGACGAGTTCCTCGCGTCAGCAATCCGTGAAGAGGAGGACAGCGACGCTACGGCCGCACCAGCATCGGCGTCGTGCCCCGTGCTCAAGAACGAGAACTACTTTACGCGGCCGTCGCTCGAGCGGCTCCAGCGCATGAGCGACCGTGAACTGTCGGCCGTCGACGGCTTTACGGTCGGCTGCAAAGGCCTTGGTTCGGTCGAGTGGCTCGGCGCAACGGACGTGCGACACCTGCAGCTCGACGAGCTCGTGTTCTTTGAGAAGAAGGAAGTCGTCGTGTTCAAGGACGACGACCGCAAGCACGAGCTTGGTACGGGTCTGAACCGCCCGGCGATCGTCGAGCTCCTTGGCGTCTTCCCGCCGCGCCGTGCCGGCAACACAGACGCGTACCGCGACAAGGTGAAGGAGCGCACAAGCGACATTGGCGCGACGTTCCTCGACTACTCGCCTGCGACCGGCATCTGGCGCTTCCGCGTTGAGCACTTTAGCCGCTACGGACTCGACGACGATGATGATGACGATGATGATGGCGATGAGAATGCAGCGGCTGGCAACAGTCGCGATGCGAACGGCGACGTCAACATGGACCGTGCAGCGCCCAAGATCGCGAGTGTCGGGCGTCGTGCGTTTGCGCCGCAGCACAATACAGCCGTGTTTGCGTCCGAGCGCACGAGCCTCTTTCGCCAGTCGGCCATGTACGGCGGCAGTGGTAGTGCGAATGCATCCGCAGCAACAGTCGCGTCGTTCCGCGACCCATCGGACGAGCTCTTCTCGACCGATGCATCGATGGCGCTGACGACGCTGCCTGCGTCTGCACCTGCGCCTTCTTCTGCGCTTGCGTGCGTGTCGACGTCGGCGTTTGACGTCGAGAGTGATGAGCCGGCGCCGACGGTCGCGTCGCCCGTGCAGCTCAGCACGGTCTTTCCAGTTCGCGCGTCGGGCGTCGTCGTCAAGCCGCTCGGCATCGACAGCGAGTCGGCCGGTCTTGCGAGCGAGCACAAGTCGACGACGTACGCGCTGATGCGGCAGGTGACAAAGCAGACGTCGCCGGTCATGCGCAACCACGTCGACGCCGGCGTGTTCATGGCGCGGTCGTTTCGGTGCTCGTGGGGTCCGAACGGCGAGTTTGTGAACCTCGGACGCGCAGTCTCGCGCAGCCACGCGCGCACAGACAGCAGCAACACGCAGCGCGTGCTCGTCGAGTTCCCGCTCACGGTTGCAACTGAGCGCAAGCAGCAGCTCAAGGACGCGCTCGAGCTGCACTACACGTGCGCGACGCAGTGGTCGAACAATGATGGCCAGCGTGCAGCAGGTCCGGATTTTCGGCAAGGGGAGGACGCGTCGCCATCGTCTGCGACGTGCCCTCCCGAGTTCTCACTGCCAACTGACGACAACGTCGTGCGGTGTCTGCACAAGTACGTTGCGTTTGCGAACGCAGCCGTTGCGCGTGCGCCGCGTTCAGCAGCTGCAAAGTGCAGCGCGACGCTCTGGAAGCTGCTCCACGCGCTCTGGGGTCAAGAGTACGGCAGCGGCAGCGCAGCGACCGATGACCTTGTGCGGCTGTACCCGCTCGCAGCGCGCGACGACGCAGGCGACGGCGAAGGCGAGAGCGGCGACGCATTCCGGTCGGCCGACCTGCGGCGCGAAGCGATTGCGCAATGGTTTGAAGACACGGTCGCCGCGCTGGCACAACAGTCGCATGATGTTGTTGACACTACCGCGCCGTCGCAGCAGGGCGTGCTGCAGCTGCTGTGTCAGCGCCGCGTCGTCGAAGCGGCCGAGATGGCGGTCGCATGCGGCGACTTTCGACTCGCAACGCTCGTGTCGCAGGCGCTCACGTACGACGGCGCGGATTTTCGCGCGCTGCTCACGAGCCAGCTCGCGCAGTGGCACGATGACGGCGCGATCGCGTTCATGGCGCCCGCGCTCGTGCTCGTGTACACTCTGCTCGCCGGCAACGTCGAAGTGCTGACTGCGCAGCATGTTGGCCGTATGTCGTGGCTCGCGTGCCTCGCGCTGTTTGTCTGGTACGAGCGCGGACCCGCGACGTCGCTTAAGGCCGCACTCGGAACGTACATGCACGCGGTCGCAAATGGCAAGGCGACCGGTCCAGCGTCGCGCTTCGTGGCGAGTAAAGACGACGTGCTGCTCGAGGTCATGAAGCTGTACGTCGGCGACGCCGTGTCGCTCTGCTCCGTGCTCTCGCCCAGCGGCTTTGCGAGCGCAAAGCTCCAGCATCTCGACTACGAGACGAGCTGGCACTTGCACAGCATGTTGCGCGCGATCGGGTACAAGATCGAGCGCAAGTGGGAGTCGCACATCCACCAGAACTTTGTCCGGCAGCTCGAAAGCCTCGGGCTCTACGAGCAAGCGCTGTACGTCGCGCTCAACATCTCGGACGCAACTGAGCGCGCGCTCACATGCCGCGCGATCCTCATGCGCAACGCCGACCTGCTCGCGCACATCGGCGACGCAGCAGCAGCGCGCGACGCGCTCTGTGCGCGGCTGCGGCTACCGGTCGAGTGGGTGAACGAAGCGCTCGCTGTGCGCGCAGGGCACAAGCGCGAGCATCACGACGAAATTGCGTTCTGGATGGCTGCACACCGGTTCGACGACGCGCATCGGTGCCTCGTGTTGCACGTCGCGCCGTCATGTCTGTTTGCCGGCGAGAAGGACGTACTGTTCCAGCTGCTGCACGAGCTCGAAGCCGGTGCAGTCGACATTGCGCAGTGGCACACGGGCGTCGCGGACTATGTCGTTGGCGGCGGTTTGCTGCTCGAGTACTTGCGTCTCGAGCGCCAGGACGGACTCGAAGTCGGACGTGAAGACGAGTACTTGCAGCGTGTGCTCACGCTGTCGCACCAGTTGGCGCATGTCCGTGACACGTCATCGTCGTCGACGAGCAGCAGCGACGTGTTGGAGCGCACAGAGCAGCTCGCAGCCAAGACGTCGCTCGCGTCGATGATCGTGACGCTCGCGACGCAGGCCGTGCAGCTCCAGAAGATCCTGTCGTTCACGCAGGAGCAGCAGGCGCTCAGTGGCGGTAGCAACAGCACAGAGACAGCAGCAGCAGCAGCAGGCGACACACCGCTCGAGCTCCGTCCCGAGTTCCTCGACCAGCTCGCGAGTCTCACGGTCGGCCGCGAGAGCAAGTTTGTCGAGTCGTACCGGTCGTCGCAGCTCCTGAGTCTGTGCTCGACATTCATCGACTGGCGCGCGTAGACAAGAGGTGAGAGGCGCTTGAGAGTGAGTGTGAGAGTGTGTGAGAGAGAGAGAGTGAGCGTAGGAGGATAGTGAGAGTGACAACATGCATCCCGTCATGAGATCGCAGTAGGACGTAGCAACATTCATGGACACAAAAAGATCCGACCAAAACCATTCATACTCGATGTGTACCCACTTCCGTTGCACTCGCACCAACCCGCGATACTACTACTTACTATCCTATCCTATCCTACAATACGCATGGTAGACTGCACACAACACGGCGGTCATCACAAAGTAAACGCCAACGCACGCAGTCGTCGCTGTCAACCAGCAGCGCTCAAAAGTGCTCGACCTGGAATGACCAGATACCACCGACAGGCTCGTAGCCAACAAACTCGGCGTGCATACTCGCGGTGCGTCGCTTGAGCCGCTCGACGAACGCAGCAGTGGCGTCCTCGCCCTCGACAGCGGCTGCTCGACAGTTCTCGTCCGACGCAAAGATGCCACTGAGATGCAGGATCGCGCGTTTATTCAAACCCGAGCCTACCGGTGGCTTACTCGTGCACTCCTCAGGGTACACGACCACCTCGCTCTCCGAAAAGAGCAGGATCGCGTCCAAATTGAGGTGCCGCACGTCCGTCAGACCTGGCCACTCGATCTCACCAAACTCCTCGGAGCACACTGCGAAGCCGTCAACGTGTGCCAGATCCTCACTCGACATGCGCTGGAGCTGCGCAAGCTCAGGCACAGTCGACACGTGGGGAGTCGTGAGAATCGGGCACGCCGAGTTCGTCTCGCGCTCGCACGCACTCTCATCCGAGCCAGCCTCAGCTTCATCATCAGCGTCAGCATGAGTGCTAGCATCGACATCAGCACCAGCATGAGTGACATCGTCCTCAGACGACTCGTTCAGAGCACAAAGTGGCTGCTCGACGACGCTATTAAGCGGTTCAGTACAGCTGACCTCGACTGGGGGTTCAGTCGGATCGCGAGCGAGCTCGTTGTTGTCTACAGACTCGGTGTTCGCACCCGCTGCTCCCACAAGTGAGGACCGAAAGCGGAACGCGCGCTGAACGCTCGGTGCGATACGAGCGACGCGAGTGAACTGCCTCGGCCGCCGAGTCGGTGCAGCACGCCACATGCGGCGATTGCTAGTCGTGCATCGAGCCGGTATGAGCACTGCGCAATGGAGTGGTTGTGTGGGCAGTCCGAGGTTCGCGTGGAACGGCATCGGTCGGGGCTTGGGCGTCGCGCTCAAGAAATTGGCTGTCTCGCGGCACACGCGCTGGAAGCCGAGCGCCGCGTTCACTGCGCGCTCGAGGCGACCTACATCGTACGGATTGTCATCGAGCCGCGCGACCAAGAGCTGCTGTGGCTGAGACTCGGACGTGACGCCAACTTTCGGGAGCGTCACGTCAAAGCCAGCGACTGGCGTTGTCGCTGGCTGAGATGCGCTCGTGCTAGTGTCAATATCGCTAGCCGCCCAGCTATTAGCGCTGTGCATCAGTGGGAAGAGCGCACTCGAAGGAGTCGCGCGACTGTCCGCAAGGCCATTGACACTGCTGAACGACGGCTTTGGGATACTAAAACAGTTGGCAAAGGACCTCGGCGCTGTCTGAGGTGCAGCAGTGGCGGCCGTAGCAACCGGCGCTGGCTGCCACGACGGCGCAAACGTGAATCGAAAGCCTGTGCTACTGCTGCTCGGTGCAAGCGACGAGTTTGTAGCTACAGGCCGTCGCGTCTCACTACTCGCAGTGACGGCAGTAGTAGTGCAGTTTGCACCAGCAAGTGGAGCGCGAGTCTGCCACGCACCAGTCGTGAACGAGATCGGTGGCTCGGCGCTTTGAAAGTTGCTACGCGTCTGAGCGAACGGGTTGTTCGAAGCCGTCGCTGTCGCCGCTCGAGGCGCGAACGGCGACAGAAACGAGCTACTTGCTGTGTTGGACACGAGCACCGAGCGCTTTGCGTCAAAGATGCTCGACGACATCGGCAGTGCAGTCACGCTCGCTCTATCAAACGGGTTTGCAGCCTCTCTACGACGCACAACACCAAATACACTCGGTTGCGAGCGAGCCAATGGCGCAGCAAGGGCGTCACCGAGTGGATACCAGCCTGTACTCACTGGCACAGCTGTGACAGGATCAGTCATAGCAGCGCTGTTGCGAAACGCAAAGACACTCGTGCTAGAACGAGCAGCAGGAGCTGCGAGAGGGTGGCTACGAGCACCAAACGGCGTCGCAGTCGCATCAAGCGAACCGACTGCGCTCGAAGCAGCAAACGGGCTAGTTGCAGCGCTGTGTGCGCGCGCAGTCGAAGGCGCCGTGCGCCACGACATCGCGCCAAACGGACTGCTCGCTGGCGATGATGTCGCAGCAGTGGCAGTGCTGGCAAACGGCTTCTCGGCGCCAAACACAGTCGACGGGCGGCTTGCGCCTGTGCGGCCCGCGTTCGCAACCGAGAACGTCGAGAAGCTCATGCTATGACGATCAAATCAAAGCAAGTCGGAAGATCAGCCGACCTATAAGAGTGCGTGAACTGGAGTTGAGGACTGCTGTGTGCTGTCGTCGTCGAGATTGGTGCAGAAGGCTGCAAGTTTTCGAATGAGCGATTGCATCGCTGCTCAGCATCACCAGCTCAATACAAAGCGACCTACACTCACACGATTCGATTTTCTGGCCAGTTCACGGCTACAAAATCCAACGTCGGATTCTTTCGGTCGCCAGTCAGTGCCAGATTCGAACTGGATACTTGCAGTGAAAATTTGGCGCTGCACCCAAACCAGCTAGACCGCAACGACATCTGCATGCTAGTGATGCAAGTGGTGAATGCGTCATCAAGTGCTGTACACCGGCTTGCTGTGCTGGCATTACCACCACCTCGCTTACGTGTTGATCAGCATGAGCACGCAAAGAACAGGTGTCGTCGACACGTGATGGCGCGAGTAATGAATTACTACATTTATAAATACTTCATGTGACCTCGAACAGATCCGTTCACGAACACTTGCGACTGTAGTGATGACGATGGCAGCATAAGCGCATGCGAGCGCAACGCATGTGTCTAGCGCGATTGACTGCAAGTGTGCACATGCAAGGCTCACATCTGCACGCACGCGACTTTCAGTCAGCACTCCCAGCACGACTCGACGATCGGATCGAGCTGCCGCTTGCACATGAGGCGCAGGAACTCGCGGTTCACGGCCTGTCGCCGCACAAACTCGTCAAAGACATTGTACCAGACCGTCGCCTCCTCCTCGGTCGACGCCGACAGAAAGAGCTCGCGGCCAGAGCTCAGGTGCACGCAAAAGCCGTGCTTGACGCCGCCCCAGTACAGCACGTTCGTGACTTCGTCGCGCTTGATGATCTTTGTGCGCTCGCGATGGTCCTTCTTGTACGTCAGCACGCCGTCGCGGAACGTGAAGAAGCGCCGCTTCCAGCTCTTGACGCGCTGTCCGCGCTTTACGAGGTACCCGTCGAGCTCGTACATGACTGTGTGTATGTATGTGTGTGTGTACGATCAGCGACTGGGATAGCAGATGTGCGTATGCGCGTGTGTGTGCTCCAGTAGCTCTCGTGGTGGCAGCAGCGCAGAGACGTCTTGTGTACGTGCGCAGAGCTTGGAGTGCGCAGCGTCAGCGATGGTCGAAGCCGGGAAATGACCGGAATGAAGCGCGAGCAAGAACGTGCAGAACACAAAGGACAGATCCGAGTGTGGGCCACACAGATCGCCAAAAAACGGAAAACCAGTTGAAGTTCAGCAGCAGGTCACTCAAGCACGCAAATGTATGAGCATACAAAAATCAAGCTGCATTGACATCTATTGTAGCGCACGCGGTTTGCTTTTCTGCATGTCGTAGTTGGAACGTGACACACACGCTTGTCGATGAACAGCTCCAACTTGCCTGCAACATGCAACATGCAACATACAACATATAAATACACGTTCACCTCATCGTGACGGCTCCAGTCAGCGCAAGTCGTCCCGCAGCGCCTGGCACTGCGCAAAGAGCTCGTCGCGCTCCTTGCGCGTGAGTGTGAGCGCGGCCTCGAGCGCCGCGACCTCGTGCTGCGTCTGCGCGCTCGCTGACGCGCCTTGCTCGCTGTTGGTCGTGCTGCTCGCACTCTCCTCTTGCTCTTGCTCTTGTTCGTCCGTGAGCATCTCGCGGAGGTACTCGAGTGACTCTTTCTGCTCCTGGTACTGCCGAAGCACTTGCGTGTAGAGCTTCTCGGCTGCGTCGAGCTTCTCCTGCACGAGCTGTTTGCGCTCTTCGTGCACGTACTGCTCGACGTCGGTGGGGCCGTGCCGTCCAGGCAGCAGCGACCGAGTCGACGCGCCAAGCGTTCGCATCGATGCGTTGCGCTCGATCGCTGTTGAGTTGTTGCTGCTGCTGTCGAGCGACGGCAGACCAGCGGCGCTCGGACTCGGCGACAGCGCTTCGCTGCGCTCGAGCGTCGACAAGAACGTCTCCATCTCGTGCAGACGCGACTGCCAGAGACTCGAGGAGTTTGCTGACGTTTGCAGCTGTGGCGATGACTGCACAGGTGGCGATGACGACGGCAGCGCTGCTGCAGCTGAGCTGCTAGTACTCAAGCTCGCCTGCTCGGCTGCGTTTGCGTGGAAGAGGCTCTGGTAGCACTGCACGAGGAGCTCGTACACTTTGGCGACGAACAACGGACTCGACACGTCAGATGATCGCGTGTGCAGCTGTGCAAGCGCGTGGAGCCCGAGGATTGCCAACTGACCAGTCGACAGATCGAGCAGCCCCGCTGCGCATAGAAACAGCGTCTCGCTCGCGCCGTCAACGAGCGCCAGCGCGTCCGTCGACGCGGTCTCCATCGCTTCGAGCGAGCGCACGACGACGACTGCGAGCGACGGTTTGTGCGAGCTGTCAGGCGTCGACGACGGCACTGCTGGCGGCGCCGCGAGCTGCAGCACAAAGGTGACAAAGTCCAAACGCGCGCGCATGCTTGCGCTCATGGCATCGGCTGGCAGCGTCACGGCGTGGAGCGCAGTGCGCTGCTCGGCGCTCAGGTCTGGCGCGACAGGCGCAAGCAGCGCAGTGTGGCGGCACCCACGAGCGACTGCGTCCGTGATCTCAGTGCGGTACGACGATACGACAGCGAGCGGATCCGCTGCGTCGACGGTCTGCAACGTGTCGGCGTCCGCGTGTGGGTCATCATCGACTGCGTCGGGGTTCTTTGCGCGTAGCTGCTGGCACTCAAGCAGCTCTTCGATACGTGCGAGCCGCGCGTCGACTTCGCGAACCAACATCGACTCGTGAACGACCTCAGTGTCAGCGTCGTCCGCTGCTGCTGGAGTTGTCACTTCTGCTCGGCCATTGCCTCGAATCAACTTTTGCTTCTGTGTGAGCGTCTCTTTCTCAGCGACGATGCGCTGCAACATCGCGGCCGTGACTTCGTCGGCTTTCCGTGCATACTCGTGCTCGACGAGCGCCGCGCGCTTGGTTGCGAGTCGTTGTAGCCGATCGGTCTGCTTGGCCTGTCGCCCGCGGAGCATAAGCACGAGCCGCGCGACTTGCGCGTCCTTCTCGGTACGGAACTCGCGGTGCATTGCGTCAGGACGACTGCTGCTGCTGCTACTGGGCGACACTGGCAACTGATTGAGTCGCGCTTGGAACGTGCGCTCGACCTCGGCGACTTCACACGCCACAAGTTGCTCGAACCGCGTCGCGAGCGCTGCGACGTCGCGATCGAGATCGGCGCGCACCGTCGCGAGTTCCGCACCCTTCTCGCGCTTGAGCGCTGCCAATCGCTCGTGCTTTTCGACTTCGAGCCGTGCGCGCAGTTCGTCCACGAGGTCCATATCGTCGCGCTCGGCACTCGACTGGAGGAGCACGCGCGATGATGTCTGCGAAACGAGTCGAGGCGACCTTGCACTCGCAGCAGCAGCAGCAGCGGCGGCAGCCGCGACGCTCATTTGCTGCTGTGCGTGCAGACGCGCGACTGCAGCGGCGTGGTGCGGCGCAAAGTGCGTGAGCAAGAGCTCGATCTGCGCGAGCTGCGCGCGCTTGAGCGCTGCAGTCTGCGCAAGCCGCGTGGCTTCAGCAACAGTGTGCAGCTGCTGCTCGAGTGCGCGGATCTGCGCGTCAAAGTCGCTGTCGATGTCGCGCAGTTGCTGCTCGCGTTGTTGCGGGTCGGACGTCGCGTCACCGAGCGCGCGCGCCTTGGCTGACGCTTTGCGTTGCATGAGTACACCGACACCGTCACGCATCGCAGCGGCAGCGTCGTCGTGCTGCGTCGCCAGGAGCGCAGCTGCTTCAAGCTGATGGCGCTGACTCACGACAAGCTCGACACCAGCGAGGAGCGACATCTGCTGCGGGATCAGACCGAGCGCGAAGAGCTGCTCGATCGCCGCGACGTCTATCGCTTGCTGCTGCTGCGCGCGCATGGCGATCGCAGGTGCATTCTCAGGCAGTCGCACCTCGGCTGCTTGGGGTGGCATTGAAGTGTCAACAGTAGCGCCTTCGCGTTCAGTTCTGACCGCGCCATCGAGCGGACTCGCCGCGTCGCCATCGCCACTCGCTGCAAACGTCTCGAGCGCGTGCTCGACCTTGACGCGATCGGCCTCAAGTGCCTCGAGCGCGTCAGCTTCGTGCTGTCGGAGCCGCTGGAGTTCGAGCTCTTTCTTCGCCTCGAGCTCCCGGAGCTTCTTCTGCCGCTTGGCCGCGATGCGCATCTCGAGCTTCTGCTTCTGTGCTGCAAGATCTGCCTGGTTGCTCTGCCGCAGCTCGCGACTCTTCTCGTCAAACTCCTTCGACAGCCGTGCGATCTCAACCTCGCGCGCCGCTTCGACTGCTCGCCGCGCGACTTCTGCTGCTTCAGCTGCAGCAGCTGCCTCGTCGATCCGCGCGGCGAGCTCCGCTTCCTTGCGGTGCTGACGCTCGAGTTCGTCCTCGATCGCGCGTGCCGCCGTCGCAGCGATCGCCTGTTCGAGCGCAAGTCGCTCGTCGCGCTCGTCGTTTTCGAGCTGTGCGGCGAGTCGTTCGCGCTCCTTGTCGCTCGCGCTTGCCGCTGCGGCCTCGTTGTGCTTGCGTTCGCGGCGCTGCGCGATGCGCTCCTGCAGCTTTTGCTCTTGGCGCCGCTGGTCTGCAAGCAGCGAAGCATTCAGGCTCTTCATTTCGACCTCGTGCTCGCCTTTGAGCCGCTCGAGCTCGCGCTGCGCCTGCTGTTGCAGCGCCTGTGCGTCCGCCTGCTTCTGAAGCGCTGCAGCTTCGGCCTGCTGTGCGAGCGCCTGCACTTCACGTTCGCGCTCGAGCCGCATAGTATTATCGTCGGTGTCGGCAGCAGCAGCACCCTTCGATACGTTGTTATCTGCAGCTGCGTCACCCGTGACGCGCTTGAGCTTCTGGTCCGCGCGCTTTTGCTTCTTGTCGGCGAGTCGGTCCTGCAGCCGCCGCCTTTGGCTCTCGGCGTCGACCGACTGCTGCGCTAATGCTGCCGCGCTCTCAGCCGCAAACTCGCTTGCAACGCGGTTCGCCTCGGCGCGACTTGCAGCTTCGACGGCCTTGCGCGCTGCGTCGGCTGCAGCCGCGTCGAGTGCGGCCTGGCGCACGCGCGCTGCGACCTCGTGCTCGCGCTCGCGCTGCTGCGCGGCTTCGTCCTCGATCTTGCGTGCGATCTCGGTCTCCCATGCCTCGTCAAACTTCAGTTGCTGTGCCGCCTGCTCGCCGTCGAGCTCGCGCAGTGCGCGCTCAATCTCGTTTGCATCAGCGTGGCGCTGGTCCAGCTCGTCCTGCTTCTTGGCGCGGCGGCTGAGCAGCCGCTGCTGTAGTTTGCTCTCCTGCTGCGCGCGCTGCGCTGCAAGCGAGTCGTTGAGCCCCTGCAGACTCTCACTGTGCTCGGCCTGGAGCCGCTCGAGCTGCTGCTCGGCGCTCTGCTGCTGCGCGAGCGCCGCTTCGCGCTTGCGTGCTGCCTCGTCGTCGAGACGCGCCATGACCGCCGCGACCTCAGCGCGCTGCCGCATCTCAAGCGCAGCCAGCGCCGCTGCCTCGTCGACCGCTCGCGCCTTCTCGAGTTGCTCGAGCTCGCGTCGATCCGACTCGTCGAGCTGCAGCGCATCCTTAGCTTGGTCGCTGCTGGCGTGGCTCGCAAGCTTCTGCGCGCGACGCTTAGCGAGCCGCTCTTGCAGACTCTGTTCGCGCTGCTGACGCTCCAGCGCCTGCTGCTTGCACAGGTTCGCAGTCTCGTCGGCGTGCGCTCGCTTGCACTCAGCGAGCAGTCGCTCGAGTTCGTCAGTCTCTGCTTTCGCTGCCGCATCGACAGACGCGCAGAGCGCTTGTTCGTCGGCTGCCAGAGCGCTCTGTACCTGTTGCTTTGCGCCGTCGAGTTCCATTGCGATTACTGCAAGCGCTTCTGACTCCTCTCGCTCGAGCGCCGCTGCGGCAGTCGTCGATGCATCGGCAACCACGAGCGCAGCGCGCTTCTTTGCGATCCGGTCGGCCAGTCGCGCGCGCTTCAGCGACGCGTCGAGCTCAAACTGACGCACTTGCGCTTGCCAGCCGACGCCATGCGCGTCCTTCACGCGCTGGATCTCGCGCTCCATCGAGTCGTCGACTTCGGCCGGCACCGGTATTGGCGCCTCAGTATTGAGTGCCGACTGCGTCGAGTCGAGTCGGTCTCCGAGATCTGCGTTTGACCCGGATCCCATACCAGCGCCTCTACCGGAGCCCGACCCAGCGTCTGGCTTGCCTGTACGACGCGCAGCGAGACGGTCCTGCAACGCACGCTTCTGCTGCTGGCGTCGCAGTGCGTCGTC
>JAADWX010000655.1:0-16879 GCA_023336405.1 Globisporangium echinulatum | reverse complement strand
GCAGTCGAGAGGTAGCGGATGACCGAGCAGATGTAGGAGACGCAAACGACAGTGACGTCGACTCGAGTGCACACGTCCACACAGTGCGTCTACATCGGTCGTAGTCACGCGTATGTAGACGGTCAATCCATGGTCGTTGGTAGCCAGTCGTACAGCATGCATAGACAGTCACTTGTCTTATCATTGGCTTCGCGAGGGCATGTTTGTGGCCTATATATCCATCGGATTGCCATGCGTGGTACTGTGTCTACTGTATACGAAGCGCAACTCCGTTCCGTTCCTCCGCGTGGCAACCGATCGGTACTACAGATTCGTTATCCTCGC
Source organism: Globisporangium echinulatum (assembly GCA_023336405.1). Taxonomy (NCBI): domain Eukaryota; phylum Oomycota; class Peronosporomycetes; order Pythiales; family Pythiaceae; genus Globisporangium; species Globisporangium echinulatum. Next base: position 16,555 of record JAADWX010000655.1, on the reverse strand, counting down.
TGCGTGATACAGCAAGTGTGTAGATCCGATTCTCTCGGCACCGTAGCTGCTGGAACAGCTCAGCCCCTAAGTCAGTAAGTAGGACCAGCCCCTAGGCGACTGACGAGCCGCTACTGCCGCAGCACACGACAGTAGCGGAGGTCTCGCCCACCTCGTACACACACAATCACACACAGGACACATACGCGACACTCGTTCCTTCGTTGTCTCTTTGCATTGCTCTTGTTCCTACCGCGATGTCTACTACCACCGCTGTTGCAGCTGGTGTGTCTGCGTTTGTATCTGTTTCTGTTGCTCGAGCCGCGCGAGGTCGCGCTCCATGTCGACGTACTCGCGCTTGCGGTCGTGGCTCTGCCGCACGAGTGCGTGCTCGCACCGCCGCGCATCGTCAAGGACGCGGCTGTGACTCGCGCGCAATTCGAGCAATACGCGCCGGCGCTTGCGGTCCTCGTGCTCGCGCTCGCGCTGCGCGAGTTCGATCATCGCGTGGAGCTTGTGCGTCTGCTCGGTCAAGAGCTGCACGAGCTTTCGGAGGTCCGACGTCGTCGCAATATCGCTGTTACCGGAATTGTTATCGGTATTGTTATTGGTACTGATACCAATACTCATATCGGTACAGCCATTGGTACTGGTGTCCAAACGGGGTCGAATAAGATCTGAGTCGGTCGCACTTCGCTTCACCAGCTGGTTATTGTCGTCGTCGTCACTTGCATCCAACTGCTCGTGCGTCGCGCCATCGTCGTCGCTCTCGGTGCTGCTGCCGCTGCTGAACGCATCGAGCGCGTCCAAAGCGTACGCAGTAGCTGTCGCGACTGCCGTGCGCGGCTGGCTGCTGCTACTGCTGGCCATGAGGTCGACGCGAGCGCGTGGCTTCTTGATGCTGACGCTACGCCCAACTGCTGCTGGCAGCTCAATCGTCCGCTTGCGGTCGGTACCAGACGATGCTGTCGATGAGGTCGACAGGACCAATACGGCAGCATGCTCGGCCGTGTATGCGATGATCGCACCGACGCGGTCGTACGTATCGCGGTCGAGGTTGACGCTCTTACTGCCTGGAACATCGGCAGTCGCGACCCAGCGCCGCTGCTCGGGCTGGCTGAGCTCAAAGAAGTCGCGCGTCGAGTACACCGGCTGGTCGGCGTAGTGCTGCTCCTCGGTGCGTGCATGGTAGCTCGTAATGATGCCGTGCATGCGGAGGTAGCCCGTGCGGCGCTGCCCGAGCGCCGACTCGGTGCGCGGAGGGCCGGCGCCGCGGAGCTCGTCGAACCGTGCAGCGAGCGCTTTGATGACGTTGCGGTGCTGCCGCTGCTGTACGACCTCCTCCCATGCGCGCAGGAACACCTCGTCCTCGGTAGCGCTCCATGCAGTGTGCGTCCACACGGCGCGCTTCCGCGGCGGCGGCGCAGCATCAGCAGCAGCAGTAGATGCAGCACCAGGCGACGGAGACGGAAGCGGAGTCTGTACGGCCTCCTCCATGTTTGTACTAGGTTGTGCGTTGCGTAATGAGCGGGAGATAAGCGTTGTAGGCTGGACGTTTTTGAATAGGTAGTTCGAATTGTATACGGGAAATGCACCTTGACATTCTAGTACAAATCACTACCTACTCTATTCTTACTGTACTGCTGGTAGAGTGTGATTGACGAACTGACTGATTGCGCACGCAGAATAGGGGTAGTCGACGTCATACATAGTTGAGGTTGTACTATACTGTACGTACGCCGCGTGTCCTATGCCACTGGTAAGCAAGTAAGTGCTCTCCGTCGCGATGGGAGTGACCGCGACTACAACAACAGCTATATAGCCGCTTCACTCATACTAGTACACAAACTGTTTATCGGCGCACTGTGAATGTGGCGTTGTCATTGTTGCATGAGTTCGCAGTGTCGTAGTAATGAATGCCTGTATACAAATACACTGGATACTAGAAAACAGTCTCAGACATCCAGCTCATGCTACTGCAACGTCAGATCGATCTGAATACGCACACTACGTGGACTCCCGCATTGCTGGCCATATAACCACGTACTGAGCTACCAATATGCATGACTGCCACAACTAGTCGACACTATCTACTATTTACGACTACGATTTTGCTAACCGCCCACGACGCGACCGCGTCCGGGGCACGACGCTGCTCTTAGCAGACGACACTGCCGCTTTGATCTTGGACTTGACCTTGACGTTAAGCGCCTTGGACTTGGCGCTCGCAGCTGCTGCAGTAGTAGCTGACGCCTTTGGTGTCTTTAGACTATTCACAGGCTTGTTCTCGTGGTCCTCGCGTCCTGACGTTGGCCTCAGTCGGTCAATCACAGTGTCGGCTAACGCTGGTGTCGGCTCCTTCGAGCGACTTCTGCGCCGCTCGCTCGAGTCGACTTGCTGTACCGCCTTCGTTGTCTTTGTCGCTTTCGTCATTGGCTTCGTTGTCTTTGGCTTTGACTCACTCACGGGTACAATCGGTGGCTTGCGCGACGGTCGCGCAGCTTCACGTTCTGCTTTACCGGACGCCGAGCTGGACGCCGCGTCGGACGTAGAGTTCGAGTCGGTTGCAGCCGACTTCTTCGGTCGAGACGAACGGATCGCGTACGCGCGTTGAAGCGGAGCCGTCGTCGTTGGCTTTGGCTCGGCTGTTGTTGTTGCTGAGGCAGCGACTGGCAGCTTGCGCAATGCGATCCGCAACGACGTCGCAGCGCCTTCGGTCGACTCGCTACTTGACGTCGCGTCATCACTCGACGCTGTCGAACGCGCAGCGCGCTTGCTCGCTGACGTGGGGCGCTCGTGCTTCGGCTTCTTGTGTGCAGGTTCAAGCGCGAGCGTAATGCCGATCGGTGGTGCTGACACGCCAACATCCGACATCGTGTCGGATGCGTCGAGTCGGTCCGTCACTCGACTGGTATCGGATGACTCTGCACTTGCGCCAGTAGCTGCTTCCGTGTTCGATGGCGTTGTCAGAGCTGCGCTCTGCTTGTTTGCGATCAGTGTTGGTTCGGCCTCATCCGAGCGGTGCGTTAACTCTGTTGGTGTCAGTGCCGGCGTCGTAATGTTCCGTTTGCGCTTGTGCGATTGCTTCTGTGCAGCTTTGTCGGTTTGGTCTGCCGATGCGATCGCGGTCGTCTTTGGTGTCCCAGACGTCCTATCGATCGACGCCTCGCTTCGACTTGACGGTTGTGATGGCAATGGCACAGAAACTGACGAGACTGCAGCTGCAGCGTCACCGGTACCTTGCGAGCTGCTCACTTGAGCGATAGCAGCGGCCGCTTCTGCTGCCTCTGCTGCTTCTTTGGCTGTTTGGCGATTGTCGAGCCGTGCTTGCGCCTCAGCTATTCGTCCAAATGCTTTCGACGACAAGACGTACTGCGGCTGTTGGCGCTTACGCTCGCTCGCTTTCTTTGCAGCCTGCGTCGACGGCACGACTGCTTCAGTACTGCTGCTGCTGGTGGTGGTCGTAGACGCAGCATGCGAACTCGGTTCAGCAGCAGCAGCGAGTGCCGCCACTGCAGTCGTGCTGCTACTCACTGCAGAAGGCGGCTGCAGATCGCTCAGCGCTACAGCTTCAACAGGCTCGACTGGAGTCACAGAGTCACTGCTGCTGCTGCTGTCTGGCAGTGACATGTCGCGCTTCCGCTTCTTCGACAGTGCCTGAGTTGCGACTGTGTCGCCAGCCGACTCATTGTTCGGCAATGGCTCAGCGCTCGTGTCCAAATCGGTCGACGACGTTTGCGCTGCCGCCTGTTGTTCACGTGTCGCTACAACCGTCGACTGTGTGTCAGCAGTCGCAGACTCGGACGTCGTCGTCGTAGCAGTTGGTTCATCATCCAACAACGTCGCACCTACAGTCGTCTCTGATGGCGCTTGCGTGTCACTGCTGTTGTCGAGTGACGGCGCATCACAGCTCACGTCGCTGTCCGCCCACGCGTCGGAACTGTCAGACGTGACACCTTCACCGACCTGTGAGCCACCGGCCTGTGCACGCGCCGCGGCCTTTGCTTGAGGTCTCGCCTCACGCGCCTCGGCCCGTTCCCGACCGTCTGCTGTCCGGTAATGACTGACCGACGCCAGGACCCGACGCGACTGCCAGGGCTTCCGCTGCTTTGCCCTCGAAAGCGCACGGACCGAACCTACTACACTGCTGTTCGTTGACGCAACACGACTCGCAGCACCAGCACCGAGACCAGTGGAGTTGGCAGCTCCAGTGTTGTTGCTGCAGTCGTCTTGGTTGACGGATTGCGGCGCAGCCTTTGGCAGTCCGTCCACTCCGGCAGACGACGCCAACGTCTGGGACGCTTCACTACCCTTAGGCGCCAGCTCCGACTCGGACGACGCACTACTCGGTGCTGACTCCGACGACCCAACAGACGGATTGTGAGCGCTGTCGTCGCTGTTCCGGGTCAACGACGATCGTGACTCTTGGTCGACTTGCTGAGGCTGCGCCTCGACCGGTCGCTCGACACCGTGTAACGTGAGACCCACGTGGCTCCTGCGGACTGGTTTCTGCGCCTTGCGACGACTCGGCTTTGCTGCTGCATTATCATCGGCTGCTGCATCACTATTACTGCTGCTGGTACTACTTGTGGTGCTCGTAGTGCTGCTGCTGTTGGTGGTGGCAGTAGTGCTTGCTGGAGATACTTCGTCAGTCGTCGCTGACGCGGCGTCCGACTGCTGGTGCGACTGCACTGCAATCGCGTGGCTGATCTCGAGCGCCATCGCTTGGCTCTGCTGGAGTGTCACGGCTTGCCGCGCAAGCGCAACTGCGCGCTCTTCCGTGCGCTTGTGCGCGTCGTACTGTAGCTGCGCAACTTCACGCTTGAGCGCTGCGAGTTCGTCGGCCTGCGCTGCTGCCAGCGCTGCTGCAATTGCGAGCTTGTGCTCGTACGCCTCAGTCAGTGCTGCAGCGGCGTCCGCCCGACGCTGTTCGGCTGCAAGTTCGTCACGCCGCGCGGTCTCGAGCTGTTCGCGTAACGCAGAGTCTGTGCGCTGCTGCTGCTCGCGCGCATGGAGCTTCGTCGTGACGGTGTGTACAGCACGTGTGAGCGACTTGATCTTTGCGCGGTCCTGCGTGCGCACGCGCTGCTCACTTGCTGAGGCGTGCGCTGTCGCAGCCAGCAGATCGGTCAGCGTACGGTTCTGGGCTTCGAGCGTCGCGACGACAGCGAGCAAATCGCGGTTCGATGCAACAAGCAGTTCGACATCGACGTCGCTTGCCGCGTGCTGCTCGACAGTCGTGATTGCGCTGTCTACCGACGATGTTGTGGTCGTGGTACTCGCTGGATCAGTGTCGATCGTGTTGGTACTACTGGCAGTAGGTGATACTATGAGCAGCTCAACTGCCGGATCGTTTGTCGCCTCTTGTACTGGTGATGGTACTGGTTCTATTGCTGGCTCGGACTTGCGACTCATTACTGTTGCATTGACAGCTTCGTGGCGCTGCGTACTGCGCTCATGTCGACGCTCAGGTTTTACGCGCTCGTCGCCTGACTCATCGCCATCGTCGTCGTTGGCATAGTGACCAACGTCACTGTCGCTCTCAGTGCTGCTGCCGTCGTCATCTTCATCGTGCGCTGCTGCTGGCAGCGACTCGACCTGCGGACTCAGTGTGTCTGTCGCTATTGCAACCTCATCCGAACTGTCATCGGCGACTACAGCTGGCGCTTGCGTCACGTCGTCATCATCATCATCTGCTGTCGGTGTCGTCACAACCGCGGAGTAATCAGCAGCAGCAACTGCAGTAGGTTCATCCGCATTGCTCGTTGCGCGACGCGGTGACTCGGATTCGTTGCTGTCAGCATGCACCAGCCCAGCCGATGGCTCAGCCGATGGCTCAGCCAATGGCTCAGCAGCAGCCCACATTGCGCTGCTATTGCCTGCGAGCATTGCTGCGAGCTCAACGGCAGCGCGCACTTTGTCGGGCTGTTCGCGCGTTGTTGGCTGGTCCTGCGACTCGCCGCGCTTGCGGCGCTCGCTCTGTTTAACGATCGGTACGAGCGCACGGAACGTCTCGACATCGAGCTCAACGTAGCCGTACGAGAGCGCATTGCGCTTGTCAAACACCGCGCGCTTGCGCCGTGGACTGAGTGTAAACCACGGCAATGTGTTGTTCTGTTTGTGGTGGCGCTTGTTGTACGCGCGCACGATGTTGACCATGTTGCGCAGTGCATCGCGCTTAAAGTACATCGAGTGCGCTTTGCGGTCCGAAGCGCCACCGCAGCGCCGCACAAACTGCTCGTACATGTACGTGCTCGAGTTTGTGAGCTGCAGGTGCGCAGGCGCGTCGAGCGTGTCGCGCCAGGACGCAACGAGCGCTGCGATCTCGTCGGGGTTCCACAGCGCCATTGAAGCGTTTGCAGGTCTCGCGCACACGCAGACTGAGGTTGCACGGAGCTTTCTTTGCGCGAATGACCGAGTGAAGACTTGACACTTGGACACCTGCAGAACGTCACAATGAAAACCACCTCTAATCCACAAAAAATAGAAAATATCGAATTAAAGAACAAACGTTGTTGCAATGTCAGTTTTAATTGAATAGTCCGATTTGTACATGCTGGCCTTATTTATGGTATGAACACAAATAGAAATCAAGATATGCGCGAGATCCGCGACAATTTAAATGATGTGCTAATCTCTATGTTGCAGATTTTAAAGCCGAAGCATACGTTTTATAACAACTTCGGAGTGATTTTGGGTCACAAAACTATTCAATGTGACGTCAATTATCGGTAGGCGCGTTTAGTATAGTACAAACAATACTATTGAAGTAAGCATGGTACAGGACCTTTGTATTAGAACGGAGTGTTACCGAGGTACAATTCATCATTGTGCAGGATAACTCTCTGTCCTGATCCCTATGATATTGTAGACCACATTTTGAAGACACCTCTCTGTCCTATGAATCTGTCATACTGTGAAAAAGTGTAAATCGACGCACGTCGCTCTACTTTTTTAAGAAATACAAATGACGGACAGCAAAATGGAAAATTACCCGTCAACGCCTATGCGCAATAGACATCTATGCGGTATTCACAAGCCAAAGCTACGTTTTATTGTACGTTCGCAATGTATTTTGGAAAAAAACAATTCGATGTGACGCTTAATATAGACAGGCGCTTTAATTATAGTACAACCAACATTTTACTTTTTAAAATTAAAATGAGGGTGATATAGGACTTCTATTTTGAAACGATGTGATACCGATGTATAATTCGTATTGTCGACCACATTGTGTATAATAATTCTCGGTGTAAATTCCTATGATCACACGCCGAAAGAGTATAAATCGACTTAGAATGGTGATGTTGTGTTGCGTGGCAATCATTTTAACATTTTCGTGCATTGCATATGATTCCACTCTTACGAAAATAGTATTCAGTCATTCTGGACATTTTACTCAACTATTTGTCGCTATAATGTATGCACTTAATAAAACAATTCAAATTTTACCATATCCAACCAACCAAATTAATGTAATGTCTGAGCAATGTTGAAAATAACCCCGCAACGCCAATGCGCTACAGTCAGATGCCATGGAACGGGTCAAGTACGTGGCAGCGACGATAATCCCGATATATTATTGGGTATGGAATATGAGGCAACACGAGGGTGTGGTAACTGTATGCACTAAAAATGCGCTTACTTAAACGTTGGCGACAAGACCTATTGTTTGCCCTTCGACTCGGACGATAGAGCCAATATAATAATAATGGAATTAATTTGACGGTCGCGTCGCCGACGTTGCTATGGATTCATAGACATCAACAAGTAGAGGATAGAACAACTTGCTGAATCACGATTCAGCGACTACTGCACGCAATAGCCACGAACTAATATTCATGCACCAAATTGGAACGGTCAATTTAGATACGTTTAATATCTCCATCTCTCTCTCTCTCTATATATATATATATCAATATTACAGGATAACTTAGTCAAAACAAAATTTCTTAATTGTGATACACCACATGCAAATTGTGATTGCAATAGCGATGTAATAAATTCGCTGATACGTAACACGTCGCATCATCAAATATATTATTTTTGCAATTGTATACGTGGCACGACTAGTACACTCGGCGCTTGAATTTGTTGACCAAGTAATAATATTCTGCGACTGATCGTGTGTACGCTTGACTGTGAATGACCGCCCATTATTAACCGTCATCAGAGTTTCCTAACAAACAAGAGATTGTCAGATATCGGCGGCGATCGTTACGAGGCTGTTACATTTAGTCGGTCGCTCGTGCTGTTAGACGTTTCATTCATCAGCTCTGGAAACGATACATGAATAATCGACGAGACCCAGTTGCTGGATGTTTAAGCGTTAATGTCGTGCAGTTTTGCGACATAGCTGTCTTATTGCAGTATAAAGCACCGCCATCTCGGCAGTCAAGGTCTAATGTAGCGATCGGATTATGATACGTAATATTTCTTCAACAATGACTTCACTATGTAATCAAAGATATATGTAATACGTCCAAAGCTACCAATATGGTAATGATACTCCACTCGTATACAATGAGTACCATATACCATATGTGTATGTGGGTTGATAGTTGTCGTGCACTCAATCATATTTAATCTTATAACATATTATTTTGAGAACCACTTATAACATATCTGAACGTGGTACTTAATATATCTGTAGACTTCCGATTCATTATCTTTTGATGATTATCTTTTTTGTAATTCACATACAAAGTTGACAATGAGTTGCATGGATCCAGTTGTACTTATACGCTGTATTGTTTGCGTTTTACATACAAAGACAACGACAAAAAACGTTAATCATAGGAAGTAGGCATAAATGTTAATACGATATCACACGAATTTGTCCGAAGCAATCGTAAGATTAAATAAGATGTCGATCTAATTTACTAATATAGAAAGTAACAAATTAAATGAGTTAACAGTCATATGTAGAAATGAGTCCATGTATATTTTACTCAATTACAAGTCGGCATATTATTAATATCTATTCAAACACCAAATAAAAATATCCAAATTCTCCCCTGTTCAACACATCAAAATATTAAATTTTGACAATGTCTAACACAGCAATCCAACTGCGGACATCAGTATGGGGCGAATTCTGTCTACTGTTTCAGACAAACTTAGCAATATTTTAATTGAATGTGCGTTATTACTACACATACACTATATCAGTCACGGTATTATTTAGCCGCGGTAAGCACTTTCAGCACTTGGATTTGTCGATCAGGTAATTATGTACTGCGACTGATCGTGTGTAAACTTGATCGTGAAAGAACGTCCGTTAATAGCCGTCACCAGAGTTTGCTGACAAACAAGAGAGTGGGTGTGTTTGACATGTCATTTATCAGATATTGAAACGGTCCATGAATACCAGATGAGATATAATTGCAGACTAGACCCATTTTTAGTGTTACTGCTGTGCAACTGTCCAATTGCAGATATCTACAAGCACCACCATTTCGAGTAGTAATGCAATCACATTCATTGTTGATTTTGAGTAGCAGTACGACCTATTACCGATGTATAAATTCGATTTCACAATATTTTAATACTTTCATATTTAAATTACTGGTCTTATTGAGCTGAAAAATGTACTCGTATTTGTAATTGATGTAATATAATTATGTACCATTTTGCACCGTTCAACGATATCACGAATCAAATTGCTAGTCTCTATGTTTGAACTGAAATATCGATATGACGTAAAATAATGTTAACAAGCCGAGTAGGCCCGCTTCGAGGGCAGAGATCTCGAAAGTGTTAATTGTCGCCGCTGCACAGACGACAATGAGTAGTGTCACCGCCCGCTTCGGGGCGGTGCCCGTCCCTCGCATTCGGTGCCTGTCGAAAATAACAATTTTTGAGACTTTACATTCATCGATTATCGGACGGATAGACATATCACTTTTACAATATTGCGTAAATGGGGCGTGGCCGAAAAACAGCTTATCAACTTACGTATATAGACTAGCAGAGTGCCGAACGCTTCGCGACCGGTTTGTGCATGTGAGGGGTATTACTGGTGTTCAGATGAAACTGTTGATCTAATGGGATACGTTAGGGGTACAATTTGACCGATGTTGGTGATGTAATGGGAGTCGCAACGGTGTTTGATTTGCAACTAAGTAGGTGATCTAACGAGATGCGTAGTGGAGTATAACTTGCGTGTAGTTGCATTGATTTCAGGGAAGACATAAGGAAATATGATGTACACATGTATCAGGATCCTTTCAACATTTCTCAAGAGAGTCTAATTTGTAATGATTCGGGTCTAACGGGAGTCGAGGTACGATTTGCATTGATGTTGGTGATCTAACGGAAGTCGTAATGGAGCACGTATGTTGACAAACCAACAGGAGACATATGGGGTATATATTTGTGCGATGTGGATGGCATCTAACGTACCGCAATAGGTTCAATTTTCTATTATTATTGCGTCAAAATCACGTTAAATATTACCACGACGAATACTATTGTGTCAAAATATAATGTAGTCTCATTTACATTAATTTTGCCAAAACGTATGTCAATTTACATCGCACAACGGTTTCAAACGTACCGTGTCAAACCAAACAGTGTTGGAAAGAATACAAATATGTCATGTCAAAACGTACCGTGACACAATGTACCGTGTCATATTTTATCGTGCCATATCACGATGCACCGTGCGAAAGTGTGTCACTTAGTTGCATATCTGTTTAACTGTATCCTGTCAAATCTATCATGTCGAATTTCCTAATATCAAATTTTACCGTCTCAAAATGTATCGTGTAAAGAATGGTGTTGCAATATGTCGTGTTTCGAAATGTTTCGTGTTTAATTGTTGTAAAAGTTGTAAAAGCGTCCTGTCGAAATGAAGCTGATAAGTCTCGTGTCAAAAATATATTGTCCAAATGCAGCTTGACGTTAAAATTGTTGACCAAAAACCACTAATATTCAAACGTTAAGTATAAGCGTGAAAAGCGCGCAAGCAACCACTAACAACGCAAAACAACACAGAAATGATAGCTACTATCATTCGATGTGAATCCAACGCACCTACTAGCAAACATTGAATCGTTCTATGTGCGACGTAACTCGCGGTATCGTGAAGCCACTAGATTGATTTTTGTTTTGCAAACCGCTGACCAGAGCGAGTACAACGACTAAGCGCATACATGCGATATACCGCATGTAATTTAAGATTCGAACGAACAGCAATAACTCTAAAATCAAACACAGTTTCACTGTTACATCTTTTTCAGATTTCTGGGCCATCACCACATGTAGCCACTCAATCGCCGTCTTTTGAGAGTACGTATATAGACGAAGACGCACACACAAGCATACACGCACACATACATATGAAATACAAACTTATTAGCATACGAATACACAAGTACTCGTGCAGCGCACCTTGTTGCTCTTGATCGTCTTCTCTCTTGAGCAGCCTTTTGCGTCTGACATATATCACCCCGAGAGCGAGAAGCGCAGGAAGTGTGTGCGGCAAAAAATCGAAACGCAAAAACAACTATCCAGAGATGGCTCAGAAAATGCTAGGTATAATCTAAAACTCGAAAAATGAAAATCTGAACTTGCCTTGAAGAAATGCGTTATGCAAGATGTTACTAACGGCCCATGCCCACGCCCTATTGGAGCAACATTAAATGCATATAAAGCTGCAGAACATAGTCGTCGATGCGACCTCCAGCTTTAATACGGTAATGCGCTGCACGTACAATCGATCCATTTTATCAAAATATTAAATTGTCATGTATTAATCATTACTACTCCACAAAGTCAAATCTATTTTAAGTTAAATTTTATACGACAAGTCTACGGTTTCCAAATATATATAGACAGATATGACTTAAACGACGCAACTGCACGTTCAATTGTTTAATTTATCATCGCAATGTTGTTGCCATGTACGTAGTACTACCACAGCATTTATTTGATACACTTACAACATATGATTATGCACATCACTTACAACATATGAGTGTGTGGTACTTAGCATCTTAGTGGATGTCCGATACAGAACTTAATCATTTGCAATTTGACGACGACGAACTGCTTGGGTCCAATTGTATTTTGTATTGCATCCGTTGTACATACAAAGTCGACGACTAAGAACGTTAACCACAGGAAGCAATCATAAGATTTTATATGATTTCATGGACGATCGCGATTACTCTGTCAGCGTCGCCGTCGTTTCTATGGATTCCTAGAGTTTGCTGTCAAATACGAGGTTGTCAAACATTTCGGCGAGCGATAGGAGAAACATTCAGTCGAGTATTAATTAATAATCGCAATTGTTGTCATGTACTCAGTACCGCCAATGCGTGTAACATATATATGCAGATCATTTATAACACATTTGAATCTGGTGCTTAACATTCACATGGATATCCGATACTGAATTAATTTTTTATCTTACTTGTAATTTAAATACAAAGTCGACGACGAATTGCTTGGATTCAGTAGTACTAGACTTTTGTTTTGCTTTCGTTGTACATACAAAGTCGACGACAAAGAACCATAATCATTTTAAGCAGTCTTAAGATATAATAAGATATCACACAAGCATACAGACATATGATAAAATAAGGTATCTTACTAATTTGCTAATTTAGAAGTATCGATAATGTGGTTGATCAAATGAGATCTGGATGAACGATTGATCCTATCAGTCTGTAACGCCACATTTAGTCTGGAACGCCACTACGACTCCACCACTACTCCAACGCAGTCACCGCAGCTGCAGATGCGTCTTTGCGTCGTCAACTGGACGACTACGCCACACACTGCACGCAGCATTGCTAGTGCCACCTTCCGTATCCATACGCTTCGACTTCGGCACAACGTCGCAGATCCCATTGTTGCGCTGCTCTCCTTCGGCCAACCTACCAGCACTGTGACTGCTGCTGCTGCGATCGTCATGTGGCGCCTGGTTCTCCTGGTCCGCGACGCTTTCGACTTCATCGACTGGATACCCACGCTTGTACAGCGCAGCTTCAAGCGCCTCGACTCGCTTTGTCAGCGCCTCGCGCTGCTCACGTGCGTGTTGCCGCTCAGTTCGGTCCTGCTCGAGCAGCACGCGGAACGCGTCACGCTCAAGCTGCTCGCGTAAATGAGCAGCTGCAAACGCACGGCGCTCGAGTCGGTCAGTCTCGATCATTTCGAGCAACTGCTGTCGCGCTTGTTCGTCGGCTTGTTGCGTGTTCAGCCACTGCTGGCGCTGGTCGCGCACGCGCTCGAGCGCTTGTAAGACGTCGCGCCGCTCCGCTGCCAACTCGTGACGCTGCGCGCGTTCGCTCTCAGTGAGCTGAGCGTCGAGCTTGAGCGCGTCGATGATCGCCTGCGTCTCGCGCACAGCAGTCCAAGGGGCGTGACCAGCACTCGCGACTGTACTGCTCATACTAGAGTTCACCTCAACTGGCTCGGCGGCTGAGGCTTTGACGTCGGCAAACAGCGCAGCGAGCGCCTGCGCCTGCGTCTCGAGCAAACGGGTAGCAGTTGGGAGGTCCGTGAGTGGCGCAACCGAGTTGCTTGATACACTGCTGGGCGAGCGCTTGGGCGACAGTGTTCGTGGTCGTGACGCTGCTAGTGCATGCGCTGTCGCCTCGTGCGGTTGAGTCTGTTGCAGGTCGATGGTCGGAGCGAACGACGATTGCGTCGGCATGACTGGTAGTGCGTTACTGCCAGTGTCTATCGATTCAGTCATCTCCATAGCAGCACCAGGTATCGACTGCGCTTCGAGCAGCTTGAGTCGCGCTGCAACAGCTTCGCTCTCGGCCATCAAGTCGATATCACTGTCACTATCGCTGTCGGAGCTGTCGCTGCTGCTGTCCGAGTCGCCTGCGTCAAACAGCACAACGTCGTTGCGTCTGCCACTCGCTGCTGCCGCTGGCATTGCTGATGCTGACGCTGACGGCGCAAAGATCGACCGCGCGTCGGTCGTCACCGGCGCAAACAGCGCACGCACGTCACGCTTTGGCGGTGCTGCAAACGGAAACTCGCGCTTCCGCGGTGCGTTGTCGTCCAAGTGCAAACGGTTACTGACAGTGTCACGTACACTGTCAGCCAGAGTATTCGAGGACGGAAGCGCTCCACCATCTGCTGATTGACCCATCACTTGCCACTCGCTGTCGGCTGTTTGGCGCCGTAGCGAAATGCGCACGGACGTGTCGACATACACCGCCTGGGCGCTCGTGACGCGCATGTTCGTCGACATGGCCTGGCGCTGAATGAGCCGTGCAACAGCATGGAACGTTGGGCGGTCGAGGTCGATGAACTTGTACGACTTGCGGTTCACCATCTTGAACCACTGCTTCTTCTGCTCGGCCGAGAACGCAAACCACGCGTCACGGTCACCAAACGCCATCACGAGCTGCGCCATGTTCTTGAGAGAGCCCTGTTTGAACGAGACCGAGCCTTCCGACCGCGTCGTTGCGCCGCCGAGGATGACCGTGAAGCGCCGAAAGACTTCGTGCGAGATCTTGCTGCGTTCGCGCAACGGCGTGTCGATCGCTTCTTGCCACGCTTGGAAGAGCGCAGCAAACTCGGCTGGCGACCACGTCGACATCGTAGCGAAGTGCGTCGCTGCTTTTAGACGTACTCTGGGATACGAGGCGTCGGTCGCTGCTGTCGATGTATGTGTGTGTTTGTATGCGCGTAGGTGACGACTAGTGCTAGCAGCAGGAGCAGTGATAGCGGTAGTAGCGATAGCGAGTGCGGCGGAAGCGAGTGGCTAGCTCTGGCGTTGAGCGACACGCGAGTGGTAGCAGCAGTTGTGACTTTGTTGGTCTTGTCGATCAGTGAGCGTTTGCTGGTCGAGGAAGAAGGAGCCAGAGAAATGGTGAAATATAACATCGATATATTGGATCTGATATTGGATTCGTATCGTTTCTGTACTGATGGTGATTATTTTTCCGTTGCACTTGTAGTTTGTAGGTGAACATTTGCGATCGTTTGAATCTTGCAAGAGCGTCGTCGTCACATCATAGGCTAGTCTTCATATGTGTGTCTTGCTCCACATAGAGCGACACAGATAATCCTCTGTAAAGCGTTTTTGCAAATGTGACTGATTTCTACGAACATAAATGCTCCATCCAACAAGCGAGAAATCTAGTCTTTCACATCTCAACGTCCACAGCTCGACGTTCATGTACTAATAACGCACACAAACGCCAAGCCGACATTCGACAGTGTGACAATGTATACCCCAACACACGACATGGTAAAGGTGTGCCTTCCTCATCGAAGAACTCGAAGAGTAGTCGTCTGACAACCGCTTCGTGTCGCGAGCGGTGTACTAGCACGAAAGAACTAGAGACAACAAGAGACATCGGTCACATCACACTTTGCTAGTGTCACTACACTTCTCAGCACGGTCACTACAATGACTAGCAGCTGCAGCCACAGGCGACGCAGCGACATCGACGACGTCTCGACTCCACACGCATCGAGCGGCAGCACTACAGCAGCTGCCATCTCATCAAACAGATCGGCATCTCGTGCGACGTTTCCTGCTTCTGCTGTTGACTCGATCGCTGCGTATAGCGGCAATCGCTCAGCTACTATGTCAGAAGTCGAGAGACTAAAGAGTCGTCGTCGCCAAGAGCGAGGTCGCGACTCCAAAGCCACTGCTGCTCGCAAAGCTGCCAGCAAACGACGTCAAAGGACTCGCAACTGGCGAGAATGACAGCAGCAGCGAGCCGAATGCAAGATTCACAGCGCTGGTTTGCGTCTGTGATTGGAGTGACGGTATAACAATGAACGCACTGCTACTTGCAGGTGACCTATTGTTGCGGCTGCTGTCGATGCCTGCACCAGTCGATGGTGCGTCAAAGCTGTTTGTGAGTGACGCTCCAGCCGACTTGGGCGCCTCGTGCAAGATGTCGGCGAATGGGTTATCGTGCTCGTCGTCTACAAACGCGATCGCAGGCAGTGCAGCCGCTGTGAATGGGGCAGGTAGAGGCGTGAACGGATCGGACGTACGTGCAGCTGCTGGCGGGGCAACGATGTGCGTGCTGCTGCCGCGAACGCACCAAAGTCGTGGTCACCGATGCTGTTGATGTTGCTGCCGAACGCCGCGTTGCTGCTGCTGCTGCTACTGAAGGGGCCTGTTGCGCCCATGGCAGCGCCACAGTAGAGGCGTCGCCATCCTACGCTTTTCATACATGTGTCCTGTCAGATGCTTGGTGCTCTTTATATGCATAAAATTGTTTAATCTCGTCCACTCAGTGTTTTCGACATATACTAATCCCACACGGTCTGACTTGATTTTGTATGTGAATATTTTTTCCATCCACTCGGAGTATTCAAGACCAACCTCGCACACTGCGCTACATACTCAGATTTCAGATTGTGCGTTGGAATACCAAGATTGTCGAGCTCGAGGCGTCTGACGCCTGGCATGAGGACAAAGCGCTTTGCGTGGATCGCTGACGAAGACGACGCGCTCTTGCGCGCATGGACGTTCGTAGTCGCTGACGCGTCGCGCCATAAGTGTATGAGCAAGTCCCTGTATGCGCGCTTTCAGAAGCTGCAGGGCGGCACGACGCAACGGAGCAGCTTAGCCGTCGAGAACCGT
>JAADWX010000654.1:0-16902 GCA_023336405.1 Globisporangium echinulatum | reverse complement strand
TACTGCGAATTTCGGTGATCAGATTGTATCACCGCAATCTTAGCAGAACGCTCTATCGTTTTTGATATGATCTTAGCTTCTACGAGCAAAATTGACGGTACAGCCAATAAATATATTTTTCAAGACTTTTGTTGCGCACTTTATTTGTATCTCAAACTCGTCATTGTGCTCATGAAATGAATAGTATTAATAGTGGTCGACAGCATCGAGGATGTTTGTTAACATTAATTGAAATACACGTTAGTGTGCTCAAATGAAACTATCCTGTCGATCATCGCAGTCCAGAAAAATAGGGGAGAGTAAAAAATGATATAAAGATGTGACAAACGACAAACAAAATCAAAAAATGATCATAGCAGAACCTGCATGTGAGGTTCGCTCTCGCAAATATCGATCGACGATATCTCAGCATTTTATTCCTACTCACATACCCACACAACACAGTCAACAACACCATGTCAATGGAGAAAATCCCGAACATCTTAATAGTTGTTTATGCCCATGTGTGCTCCCATTCTGCAACAGCGAGATCGAGGTCTTACAGATGCGTAAGCCACAACTTAAAGTATTGTGTGATATAATAGCGTACTGACTATCGTGTATGATACATCATACCAGCTGAAACAATTCACCAACACCGCCGCTGCCACTCATGCCCTCACTCGTACATAAGGAAGCTGCAACAACGCTGCAACGAGGTCGAAGCCATTTGTGGTCCAGTTCAGAAAGACGAAGAAACGACAGTGCAAGAGTCGTATCACCCACAATCTAGCTTCAGAACGCTAAGCGTGATCGCATCATTGACGGCCCAACTGCTTGAGCAGTATGCTGTACGTTCGGTAACAAATGCGTGCAGAGGTTCAAGTCGTGTGTTGAATTGTTTCTTCAAGTCATGCTGCCTCGGAATGCATGTTATAATCATTGAAGAAGAAATGGCTGACGATTGAAGTGATCGACGACGTAAGTGGCGACGACGATGACAACAAATAATTATTTAACTAGCATTGTGGTTGATTTATCAAGAGAATGTGGCGACCTGTCGTGAGATTTTTGGAAAATTTTGGTCAAGCCCATATGTGGGCACAATACCCACAATAACTCGTTTGTGTTAGTTATTTTCATACGATACAAACGCGACATATGTATGGGTGAGATGACCACATTTACTCATTGTTTGTGGGTAATATGTCCGCACTAATGACCTATATACTAATCACGTAAACAACATACTTTTTGTGAGCTGTATGTCAACACAAACGACTTGGAGTGCGCAACTGAAGACCACACAAACGCGTTATTTGTGGGTAATACCTGTCAAGTTGCCCACAACAACGCATGATATGTATTATAACCAAGCGAACATGTTTGTATAAGTGTAATGTATTTTCTAAAGGGTTTACAACGCTAGTTGATGTAGTTGCTCACCCTAACGCGTGATTGGGAGTATTATGTCGACGCGATATCGTTTTTCTGTGGGTGAATTGATTACAGCTAGTTGATACAACGAACATAGCAAAAACGGTGAGATAATGTGGGGTTTCTGACCACCCTTACACGGTTTGACAGGTCGAATGACAAAGTCATTCCGAAAACACAAACGATGTGGTGGTTAAAGTACCCTCAAATATATATGTGGATACAACGAACACACAAACACGTTGGTGAAGGTCAATCGACGACACTCACGTTGTTTTTATGTACTAGATGAAGTCTACACAGACGAGTTTAAGTGAGCATGATACCTACATGAAGACGAGAGAGTGAGTTTTTTGCCAACATTATTAACGAGGTTGACATGATAAATGGTGTATTTTTAGTGTTTTTGTAAATAGCACGAGAATTTGAAATATTAACTATTGCAGGTGAACAGTGTGTATTTGTGTTTTGTCCAATACAACAGGCTTTTATAGTGTTGCAGCAGTGCTTTTTGCAACTGATTCCATTTGATGAGGGGAATACATATATAATAATATTAATAGTATATGTTGAATCTTGGCTCATAAACCACAAAAAAACACATCACCGCGATATATATATAGTGTGATTTTAATTAACAAGTAGGTCGAATTGTAGATTCATATTCATTTTCATATTGGCATATAAGGCATATACAAACTTCAAGTAAGGTTAAAAGGATGATGATATACTTTTGGTGTTCTTGTCATGACTCACATGACGCTCAAGCTTCCAACACTACACCAGCCACAACGCATGCTTGTCGCCGCAAGTATGCAAGCACTGTTGGTAGATCCCGCTTCATAGGCGTGCTTCAGACGCGACATATACAATCGACACGCAATGGCCAGTGCTGTGACTGCACGTAGACGACTGCCAGCTGGGCAAGTGCGGTCAGTCACCTTCATTACGCAGCTGTTCGCGTCAGTGCGCTGTCCAGCACTCGCACGCACGCACGCACAGACACAAGTCGCTCTGTCTGGACTGGCGTGTAGCCATTCTTTCGCTCCTTTATTGCGGACACATGCAGACACGAATCTGGAGAACCCTATAGATAGCCAACGAAGGTCGTAAAAAACGCTCCAGTATCGCATACCGCGCACACAATCGCACATTTCTCCGTCCAGCAGCTCGTTCTCGCGCGTGCACGCCCGCGCACTCTCCGCGCTGCACGTCCGAGCTCAGATCAAACCCCAACCCAAGCTCCGTCCCACACTCATGGCGCTGCCGTGCGCGACTGGGACCGGAAAGCCTCGCTGGACCGCGAGCCGCGCACTCCGCAAGAGCGCGTGCGCCGCAGATACCTCGGACGCCGCTACGACTGCTGTCGCCCTTACGCCAACAGTGAGGTATCCACGCCAGCAATCGAGATCACTTGGCATCTCGATCGACGACAGCAACCTCGCTGCGAACACTATCAACCTAGCAGTCTGCGAGTCGTCCGACTACGAGCTCTCGCCCTGTACGTCGCCGTCGTTTAGCTTCGACAGTGTCCGTGACATGTTTGCAGCAATGAACTCGCCCGTCGTGAGCAGCGTGCTGCCGACCGACGAGTCGGTCTCGTCCATGATGCGCCAGGTTCACTCGCCGAGCATCAAGCGACAGCGCAAGAACACGGGCGGCAGCAGCTTCGGCACTGGCACCAACACTACTCATGCTACCTGCAGCGACGCGGCCGCAGTCCAGCCCGTGCGAGCCACTAGTCGGTACTCGAGTATGCTCTCGAGGTGTCTCCCGCGGCAGCTCAAGCGCTCTTCGGTAGCGCCACCTTCGCCATGCCACCTCGACGTGCTCTCTGAGTCGCCTTGCAGCAACCTCTCGTTCCGCACGACAGAGACAACAACAGACTCGATCGCAAGCGCGACGTCCTGCTCACAGACGCAGCTGCTGCTTGTGTCGTCGCCATCACCGACTGGTGCGCCAGCGCGCAGGCGCTTCGGTACCGTACTCCTCACGGACGACAACCAGGACCTGCACCTGTTCCGTGACGAGGCCGAGTACTCGGACTACCTCAGCGCAGTCGTGACTGGCGCGCACTCGGAGATCGACGCGGTCGTGTACTACGAGCTCGAAGTGCACCTGAGCCAGTCGCACTGGCGACTCTACCGCCGCTTCTCCGAGTTCCGCGCGCTGCGTCAGAGCCTTCTCAAGCACTTTATAACGCGCCTGCAGCACCAGCAGAACACTGCAGGTAGCGCTAGCAGCAGTACCTCACCAACTCGATGCGAGATCTGCTCGCACATGCTGGCGGCGATCGAGCAGACGCCGTTCCCGTCGCGCCAGCAGACGCACCGACGCTGGCACCGACTGTTTACTGGTCCGCGCAAGGCGCCGTCAACTACTGCTGCTGTTATCAGCGGCGACGCAAGCAGCACGCCTGTCAGCTCCAATGCTACTGCTGCTGCTGCTGCTGCTATGATCCTGGACCGGAAAGCCAAGTTCAGCGACTTTGTCGGGCTCTGTCTGCGCACCGTAAGCGGCCTGCGACAGCACGAGAAGGTCATGGAGGACAGCTCGGCGTGCGAGATCGACACGGCGCTGCGGCTGCTCGAGGAGTTCTTGGGTCTGAGCTTCACGCGGTACCTCCGGTTCCTGAGCGAGCGCGGCGTCGTCGGCAGTGCCAAGGTCGCTGTCGGCGCCACGAGTGGCAGTAGCACCACTTCGCGGCGGCGACTGACGACTGCGACCTGAGTCGAGACGCTTGCAGGTCAGCGTCTACCCTCGTTCACTAGGACCTGCGCTCTTAGGACGAGTTGCCTCACACCCACAGACAACGTTGCATCTATTCGTTCAGTACCACTCGACAGTGTTCGCTACCTGATTGTTCCTCGTCGCCTTAACTCACTATCTCAGTCAGTCCGACTTGCAAGTACAAACTAGCTCGCGCCTTCGTAGATGCCACGCCATGTCTCCAGGAGGTCAAAGCGCTCGATGATGCGCTCAAACACAAGATCGTCCGAGCCATTTGGTGCCGCTGAACGAATACGGAAGAACGCCGGGACGCCGCGGAGCCCTAGCACCGGATCGGTATTGAAGTCGTTTGGCTGCTTCCACGCCGCGTACGTCGGCGTCACTTCGATGCGCACGAGCCGCGCGTGCGTTGGCGCGAACGCATAGAACGCGTACTCGCTCGGGAGCTCCGAGTAGCGGCAGTACGGACACCACGGTCGCTGGTTGTCGGCGATGCGGCCGGATACAAAGAAGAGGTAGAGCGGCGCGCGCGTCACTTCGCGTCGGTACGCGCTCATGTACGCGTCGTACTCGGCGCGCCCCGACAGCGTCACGATGTGCTTGTTGTGCAAAGCGTCGGTTGTAATGAACGCATCGGGTCGATCAATGTTCTGGAACAGGTACCGCAGGAACGGCTCGTACAGCAGCGACGCGCCGACCAACATCCCAGTTGTCTCGCCATTGCGGCCTTCCCACTTCATGACGCACGGCACCGACTTGACGCGCAAGTTGCGGTCGTTCGAGAACGCGTTGCGGTACTCCCAGAACTCCTCCGAGCCTGCGCGGATCGTCACGAGGCGATTGCCACGCGGACTCTTGGCAAACACGTCGTAGACTTTTTTGCGCGCTTCGACACACAGCGTCGACCAGTCGTGCTTGTTGCCGTCGTCGTCGCTGCACGTAAAGAAGAGAAAGAGCCCTTCGCGCGCTGGCACGAGCGGGTCCTTGTGGTAGTTCTGGAGGTACTCGATCGTCTGTTCGTAGCCTGCAATGACGTCGTGGCGGCTCTCGAACGGTGGCTCTGTGCTGTGCGTTACGGCCGATACGCCTGATAGCGACAGCGGTGGTTTGGTCGTTGCGACCGCCAAGTGGATCGGCACCTCCTGCTCGTCGTCGTCGGCTTCGTGGTCGTGTGCGGCTTTCTCTTCTTCGACAGCATGCGTCACGCGCATTGGCTCGGTCGGCGCCTGTGCGTCTTTGGTGTCAGTAGTCGGTTGGACACCAAGCGACTGACGCGTCGCTGCTGCTTGCGCAATGTTGCTTGGTGTCGTTGCTACTGGCACTGCTGTCAGTGTTGACTTGATCGCGTCGAGGACCGCAGGGTGCACTGTGGTCGCTGCTGACAGTGAGGGCATCTCTGCAGCGGCTCGCAGCTGTGGCTTGGGCGGATCCGAGGTCGTAGCTGTAGCGACTGCACCGCGTCGTTCGTTCTGGAGGTCGCGCTCGCTGTGCACGAGCGTGGCGTCTTTGACGTGCACAACACGATCGACGCTGATGCCGCCGACGGCATTCGCGCGCGGCTCGTCTGCACCTGTCGTCCACACATTTACACGCACGAGAAATAGCACGTAGAGTAGTCCAATGGCAGCGAGGATGAGCTTCCAGGGGCTCGTAGGCGCGGAGCCATGGCGCCGATCGCGCCGCTCTCGGTGCGCTGCCATTTTGGATGCAGCCTCGATTTGACTGTCCCTCGAGCGTTGCGACTGACTCGCACGGACAAAATGGTACGACAGCTGTCAACAACTCTGTCCACATTTTACATTTCGTACCGGCATTCCCGTCGACTATCTTTTTGGTGCGCAATTTCACAACCATCACAATGCAAGTACATCCTCGACATACGACGCGAACGTCGCGCCATCACTCTACGCTTGTCCTGCTTGTCGTGCTGCACATGTATACGACTCGTATACCTGCATAGTATCGTCCCTTCGTCAGCGATGCCACTCAACCTACTGCTGCTGCTTCACTCAACCTAATGTGACTGGAAGAACAGCTTGAGCGGCTCCTTTGCGTCAAAGTCCGGGAGGAACTCGGTCACTTGCGTCGCATCCGTGTCGACGTGCTTTGTCAGTCGCGCGAGGAACGGCACACCACGTACACTCGCGATCTTTTCGCGAAACGCCTGGTCCTTGAACGCGTTCTTCTTCTTCTTCCACTGCTTGTACGTCTCCGCGACAACGACGCGCAGCAGCACCGCGTTTGCCGGTGCTGTCGTGTTGTAGTAGTGCATGACGGCAATGTCGGCGCGGTCGCAGTACGGGCACCAGAGGCGGCCGTTGAATGAATGGAAACCCGAGACAAAGAAGATGAAGAGCGGTCGCGCGTCCGTGTCGAATTCGTCGACGTACTCGACGACGTCGTCTGGCGTCGTGAGCGTCACGACCGTGTTGCCCGTCGGCTTGGCGCCCGATGGCTGCGGTACACGAAACACAAAGTCGAGCAGCTCGTCGTCGAGGCAGAAGCGCTCGTTCAGCATCGCCGACGAGTTGCCATCGCCGTCGTACCGCATGAGCGTCGGGATGTAGTCGATGTAGAAGAGCTGGTTCTGCTTAAAGTCGTTCATGTCGTCGGCCCAGTACTCCTCGGGTCCGACGCGGATCTCAACAATGCGCGACCCACGCGGTGCGCGACTGAACGCGTCGTAGATTGGCTTCTTTGCACGCGCACAGTCGGGGCACCAGTACTTGCCGCTCGCGTCGGCGTCGCTCATAAACACAATGTACAGCGGCCCTTGTGTCTCGACGTCGTACGAGCTCACAAACTTGTAGCCCTCGTCAAAGCCCTGCACGATGTACTGCGTCTTGCCAAGCAGTCGATTGCGCACCGATGCTGTGAAGCCTGCGACTGCGTCGCCCATCGTCGCGCTGACAGGGTCCTGCACGCTCAGCGATACGAACTGCACCATGTACACGACCGAGAACAGGATCGTCGTCGCGAGCGCCAGCTGCATGAACCGCACTGGGTTCGACTGCCAACTCGCAGACGAACCTGTCGTCGACGCTGTCTTGGACGCCATCGTGCGCTCCGTGTGTGTATATATACGAGTGGGGGAGGGGTCTGCTCAACGCGACGTGCTCCAGCTGACGCTCCTTTGCAATTGACACGACAACGCTGCGATGCTTTTCAAAGCACAACGGTCAGTAAAATGTCGAAATAAGTGGTCAAAAACCTGAATTTTGCATAAGGATTTCTTTAAATTCGGCTGATCAAAATTTACTGACTCCTCATATTTTACACTGACAAACAAACCGGATATCCACAACACATCCGGACACTTTATACACAAGTTGTGTCACGTTCAACTGGAGTATTTGTGCAGTAGAAACACGAATGGTCCTGTCTTGGTCATCTACTTCTCGTCCGTCGCTAGCAAGACGCAAGACGCAAGACGCAACAGCCGCACAGCCACACAACAACAACAGGCAAACTCGGTGTTTCTATCTACAATCGTGTCTCCCATGCCACTTGTTCGACATTGTCTATTTGTCCCAACGCCGCTTTCACTTGCGCAGATCCGACCCTCCCCTCTCACATGCTCGCAGCTCAGATATTGACGACGATCTGGATCGCGACGACGACAGACGCAAAGAGGAACGCGCTACCAATGAGCCAAAAGTTCTCCGACTCGCGCACTTCCATTGGCGTGCGGTCAAAGCAGCTTGGGCTCTGGCGCTGCTGCAGCAGCTTCTCCTGGTGCTCGAGTAGCAGCACAACCTTATGCACGACGACAGGTACGTAGCACACGAGCCAGTGCGCCCAGACGCGGAGGAACCACGAGTTGAGCACGTCGCAGAGGCCGGCGAGCACGACGCAGCGCCGACGCAGCGGGTCGAGCTCGCGCCGCATGCGTTTGAGGCGCCGCGTCTGCCACGAGAACGCGCCGGGGACGCCAAACCACGTGCACGTGCACGTAAAGACGAACTTGAGCAGACCAACGTGCAAGAAGCTCGTCTCAGCCGTGACGTGCGAGAAGATGAACATGAGCACGTACGGCCAGATGCCAAAGTCGTACAGGTAGTCGATCAGCATGCGCTGCCGGCCATTTGTACTGCTGCTCGTTGTCTGCTGGCTGAGTCCATCCGACTGCGAGTGTGTGTCTGCGTCTGCGTCTGCTGCCGACGCAGCTGCATGCTGGTGGTGGTGGTAGTGATGGAACGGCGACGTGCGACTCGGTTTGCGTGGCGACGACGCTGCGCGACTGTTGTGGTCAGCTGCTGCTGTGTGCTGCACGTCGCTGCTGCTCGACGACAGCGCCATTGGCGGCGGCAGCGAGTTGCAGCGCTGGTCGTCAAACCACTTGGCCATGAGCGGCTCGAGCCATGCGTAGAACTGCGTTGGGTCGCGCTGAATGCGCCGCACGTGCTCGTTGTCGCTATGGCCGTCGCGTTGCGCCTGCTCGATCTTCTCGGCCTCCTTTCGCACGACGTACAGCAGGATACCGGCGACCTTTTTGATCCCAAAGTTGAGGAGCGACCGCGGCACGGGGCACTTCGGGTCGATGTTCGCAACGATGCACACGCGCGCTTTCGTGCGCGTGATCGGCTCAATGAGCGCGCGAAAGCCGCGCATCTCCATGCGGTCGGCGTTCCAGCCCTTGACCTTCGGGACGCGCACGCTTGGCGGTAGTGTCGACTCGTGCTCGGTCTTGCCGAGTAGCAGGATTGCGCGGCTCTCGTAGCACGCGTTGATACCAAACGCTTTGATCACCGCGTCGCGCTGGAGCAGCGGGAACGCGACGCTAATGTATGCGACGACGTCGACGTGGCCAGTCTGCTGCAGCAGCTCGGAGCGGTGGCAAAACGGCACCCAGACGCTGTACAGGTCGGTCTCGCGGATCACGGCGATCGTATTGAAGATGTCGACGCCTTCGACGAGCCCATCGAGCTTGAGCCACACAGTACCGTCGTCGCCCGGTTTCCAGTGCGTCGTCACGCCAACGTACGTCTGGCCAAACTGCCAGTCCGTGTCGACCTCGCAGTTGAACTCGCGCATCGCGGCGAGTCCCTGCGTGTTGCGCTCCTTGATGCGGTCGAGCAGCTCGCGCTCGGCGTGCATCGCGTTCAACGTCGTGCGCGCTGCGGCGGCGATCGACTCGCTCTGCGTCGCGCCATCGTGCATGAGAAACGCCTCGAGCTTGTGTACGAGCAGCGCGGCCGAGAAGATGCGCTCGTCGGCCTTGAGCAAGTGCACGTGCTCCCACGCCCACGCAAGGTTCGCAGCGGTGATCGTCACGTCCGCGTAGTCAGCGAGGCACGCGCCAGGCGACGCGTCGCCCCACTTGATCTCACTGCCATTGCTATCGTTGCGCTGTGCTGCCGATGGCACTGGCGCGGCTGACGACTCGGTAGGCTTGACTGTCTGCGTGCTGCGGCGCTTGCTGTTGCTACTGGTATCGGATAGTGCGAACGATGGATCGTCGATGTAAAGTCGCTCCGAGCAGCTCCGCGCAGCGCTCGCGGCGTATGGACTCGAGCACGTACTGCTACTGCTCGTCGTGCCAACGTCGTCGACCGAGTAGCTGCGCCACTTGAAGACGTCCGAGAGGCGCTTCGAGAGCGCTGAGCGCGCCGCGTCCTGTGCTGCGCGGTCGCCCTCGACGGCCAACGCGGCCTTGAACGTCACGACGCGCGGCTCGCTGTTGCGCCGCAGCAGGTGCGCGATCTCGGCGAACGGCAGGTCGAGCACGTAGCAGTCGTCGATCTCGTACACCAAGTAACCCTCGGGCACGACGACGCAGTCAGCCTCCTTGCTGCTACTGCCACCGCCGCGACCACGCTTCTTTGCGGCTGCGGGCGCTGTAAAGTCGGTCTTGAGCACGGCGCTGAGCGACGCGTCTTCGTTCAGTGGCCGTAGCGCGCACACGAGGTCGCGCTCGTCGCGCGCAACGAGGCACTTGAGCACGTTCTTGGGCTCTTTGAACCGCTGGAACGGCCTTGCAGTCGATTTGGCGGCCGTAGTCGAGCTGTTCGCGTGCGCAAACCCGAGCGTGAGCGGCCGCGCGGTCGTCTTGACAGCGCGCAACAACTCGCTAAAGCCCATGCGCGCAACGGCGCTGCCGTTCACCGACGTCACGAGCATGCCTGGCGCAATGCCGGCGCTGACACGCGCAGCTTCGCTCTCCTTCTCGCAGTGAGCGACGAGCACGCGGTTCGAGAACACGTCGGTCTCGAGGTGCAGGCCGATCTTTTGCTTGTGGAACGCAACGACAAAGTCGTCGGCCAGGCCGACTGCAGGTGTTGACGACGACGCACCCCTGTGCTCGGACAGCGACAGTAGCGACGATGTCGAGAACGACGACGGCGACTGCGGCAGTACGAGCGAGCCAGCTGACGCGGTCTTCTTGAGTGTCGGCTTCCCGCGGCTGGGGATACTACTGCTGGTGCTCGTTGTCTTGGCACGCAGTAGCGACCGCAACCGCATGCTCTTGCGTGTGCTCGAGCTGTTACGACCTGTCGTGTCTTCGCTGCCCGCACCATCCGAGTGCGTCGAGTGCTTCTCGCGCCGCCGCGTGCGTCCGAGCGTGCGGTGTTTGCCGCTTCGTGCTGCTGCTGCAGTGTCGTGTATCTGCAGCGACGACGACGACGAAACACTCGCACGCTGAGAGCTTGTCGACTCCGCGTGGCGCTCGAGTCCCATTGATGACGATACTGACGTTGCATCGCTACTGGCGGTGGGGTGCAGACCTGCTGCTCTGACCGCTTCGCTCTTGCTGCGCACGACCTGCGACGGAATTGTGTCGCCATCGCCATCATTGCCATCGCTGCGTGCGCGTACGTACGCGCTATAGTTCGCACACGCACTACGCAGCGCGTGCATGAACGCTGGGACGCGCGTTGCAAGGAGCCAGCGCACGGCAAATGGCGGGACGCAAAAGTGCGTGTCGTCTTCGTACTCGACGTACAAGTCGCAGCTGCTCGTGCCGGTTGCGCGGATGCACAACCGCATCGCGTACGTCTCGACGCGCACGCAGCGGCTGTCAGTCGGCGCGCTGCTGTGGTGCACGGCTTGGCACGCAACGACGAACGCGTGCTGCGCGCGCACAAACTTGGCGCGTCGGTGGTACACGTAGTCGCGGTCCGCAAGTGGCCACGCGAGGCGCGTTGCGCTGTACAGCACGTCGCCGTCGTTGCGGTGCTCGAGTACTGTGACGGATGTCGTGTGGCGCGCGTCCCAGTCGCAGCGGTAGCGCGCATCAAACAAGCTGTTGAACACCGTGTCGGCTACGTACGGGAGCCAGGCCTTGAGGAAGTAGACTGGGAGCGTCGACTGCTGCGGCACGGGGCAAAAGATCTCGAGGTCTTTCTCGGCGTAGATCGGCTCGCCGAGGTTGGCCCACCGTACGTGCTCGCCCATGTCGATGGCATCTGTTCGGCGAGTGTGAGAGGTTCAGTGTGAGTATGAGACGTATCATGAAGGCATGCGAGGCAGATGCAGTGAGCGCAAGACGCTAGTGTGATGCCGCGCTCGCAGACGCACACGTACCGTCGAGGTCCTGTTCGCTGAATTGCGGGTCCGACAAGCGGTGCTGGAGCGGCGGTCGTGCTGTGCATCGCGTTGGCTCTGCTGCTGCTGCTGCCGTTGCTGCTGTCGCTGCTGTTCCTGCTGTTGTTGTCGCACCTGCCGCAATTGCGGCCGGCGCTGCAGTCGGACGGAGCGCAAACGAGCTCATGCGCTGAGGTTGGCGCCACTCGGCCTGCTCGAGGTGCTTGAATGCGCGCAGTTTGGCAAATGCGCTGCGTGCAGCCTTTGTTTCCTTCCGCTTTCTTTCTTGCAGGCGGCGCTTCGCGTGCCGCTATTGATAGCCAGTTGTGTGGTTCTCGAATCGCTTATGGCAGACGTCACAGCGAATGGCTCGGTGTGCGGTGATGCTGGACCTGCGCCTGTGTGTATGTATGTATGTGCCTGTGCATGCGCACTGGAGTGCTGTCTTTTTGGATGCAGTCAGCACTCGATGCTGGCTCGTTCAATTACTACTCTATTGGCAATTCGCGCCTTTCGATTGCGAATGATATGAGCTCGAAGCAATTGCTAATTGTTGCAACCATCTTGTTGCTGGCTCATATCAAGAGCGCAATGACAGTGGAACATCAACAGTCTCACACTCACAAGCTACAATAACATCCCTAATGTCAGAGCTGCAGTGAACTTGTAATCGCTTTTGCTCCTACGCGAGCGTCGTGATGTTTAGGTGCGCGAGGTCGCGCAGCGAGAGCGTCTGCGGGTACACGAGCCGCGC
This sequence comes from Globisporangium echinulatum, assembly GCA_023336405.1. Taxonomy (NCBI): domain Eukaryota; phylum Oomycota; class Peronosporomycetes; order Pythiales; family Pythiaceae; genus Globisporangium; species Globisporangium echinulatum. The sequence continues at coordinate 4,478 of JAADWX010000654.1, read as the reverse complement.
CATCTGCTGCACGCGGTGGCCGCCGTCGACGTCGTAGACGTACACATTGCGGTACCGAAAGCGCAAGAGCTTGATGAGCAAGATCGCGAGCACGTCTTCGGTCGCGACGAGGAACTTGGCGTTTGCAACAACAAAGCCGTTGCTGTACACGCCGTCAGCCGAGACGAAGCGCAGCCCCTTGATCGTGCGCACGTTGTCGTAGTGACACCGCAGCCCAAACTGGTGCGCGAGCTCGACGCCCGTCGCGATCTCAAAGCGCGTTCTGTTGCTCGACGCAGCTGTTGTCGTACTCGTGCTCGGTGTCGATGACACTCCGACACTGAACATGGTCGCGATCGCGCTACCAACGCGACTGCTGGCTTCTGATGGCGTCTCGCCACTGTGTCCGGTACTACTATTGAACGGCTCAACAATCGCCGAGCTCCGTGGCGACGTTCGAGTGCATCGACGTCGGAGCTTGACAGCAAGCAGGAACGCGAATATGAGTCCAAGCGACAGCAGCAGCGGCGCCATGACAGCGAATGTGAACGACGCTTCGCTCGCGCCGACCGGATGCGCGTTCCAGAGCCGCATCGGCGTGACGATCGAGAGGTCCTCGTCCGTCTGCACGACGCCCATCTGATAGTCGCGCAGCGTCTTGTCGGCAACGATATCGACGAGCGGCTGACAGAGCGCGAGGAGCGCCGGCGTGTACTGAAACGTCGCAAAGAAGAGGAAGAGCGTCGCTGCTGGGTCGAGCTGCTCGCGTGCCGCTTTTGCGATGAGGTCTACGACTGCGAGGTAGACAGTCATGAGGTCGGCACGCACGATGCCACTGTAGACGTACACCTCTTCGACTTCGGAGATGCGATTGCCGACGTGGTAGAGGTACTCGGTCAGCGACCAACGGCCATTGAGGTACCAGGACGCGAGCACCAAGAGCCCACGCACAGGGAGACTCTTGGAGATGCCCATGAACGCGTCGCCGATCCAGATCGTGCCCTGTTGCCAGTTCCGGTACACCACGAGCAGCAGGATGAGCACTTGCACGATCACGTCGCACCCGAGCAGCATGTGCACGAGATGCGTCCACGCCCACGTGTCGCTCAACACTGCACGACCGACCCAGTGCATGGTCGAGACCACGTCCAGCGGATCGCTAGGGAGCAGCCATAATTCGTTCTTGATGTTTGCCTGCTCGGTCTCCTTGCCGTAGTAGAAGCCTGTGCGCGATGCGGTAAGCAGCGTCCTCGATACCTCTGTTGCTCGGTCGCGCGGTACGCTGCGCAGTGTCCAGTACGCATCGGCCGTCGTGTTCACGTACTCGTACGCTTGGAAGCGCAGTGGCTCATACGGATACCCGAGCGCGATCACAAAGTGGTGCGTCACCGTAGTATCTTCAAGACTGTAGAGCAGCGCGAGCGTCGCAACGCCGGCCGAGCCGCGTTCGTCGCGCGACGGCACTTGAAAGCCCTGGTTCGAGAGCGAGAGCGAGACCAAGCCGATGCGGTCCGCGCCGAGCAAGTGCGGTTGCGGCTGTCGATTCCGTACGAGGAAGAAGACCTTGACGACAGACGAATCTTCGAACATGCGTGCTGCACTCATGCAGTCTACGACTGGCGCAATGAGCTCGCTCTGCGACTCGCTTAGGAACGTGAGGTTGTACGCCGTGTCGCGCACGAGCGCCGCATACATAGAGCGCAGGAACGCGTTTGCATACACGCTGTCGACGCTGTTTAAGCTCGCGCAGCCTGTGAATGAAGTGGTAAGCGGCGGCTGTTCGTCTTGACTGTCGCTACTCTCCATGCGGTCGAGGTAGATCGTGGCGCTGCGTGGCGCAGTGTCAGAGTCCAGGACTTGCATGAGCGGACTCGCTGCGATCGTAGTCGTGCCGACAATGTCCCCGATCAGTGGGGTCGGGTACGCGACAAAGTCGACCATTGGGTTCTGGTGCGCTCGCATGAACTTGAGCGCCTCAGCTGCGCCATCGAGTGCAACAACACAGTACAGCACCGCGGCGACGCCGATTGCTACGCGGTGCACCAAGTGCCACTTTTGCGAAAGTGACATGCCTGGACCGCGTCGATGGTGCAAACTTGCGCGTCGCAGCGCATTGAGCGCCGAGTTGAGTCGAGTCGGGTCCTGGTTTGCGAGTCGGTGCTTCACAGACGCACACGTCGAGAGACTCATGACCTTTGAGCGCTGGGAGGCCACAACGTTCTTGACCGAGATGCGCTGCACGACGCTCGGAGCGCTCGTCATGCGTGCTTGCGCTCACTTCTCACCTGGCAGACAAACAAGTGAGCAAGATGAGACCAGCAATCACAAGATAACGCCATAATTGAAGTGGTGCTTGCGACGTCCGACGCTATAGATAGATCCGGTCGTCTCCCTCATCGCTAATAACGACATAAACCTCCGAACAGCAAGTAATAAATTAGTTTTAATTAAAACGAAGTACGTCAGAAATGATTGCAGAACACGATGGTGTTCGACATGCTACCGGACAAGCTCGAAGCGGCGGACGCGAAGGTCGCCAGCATGTTCAAGCTCATCGCGAATGCGTCGAACCCAGACCACATCATGAAAGCTGCTGCCGCTTGCCCGCTCGCATTCAACAGCGCGCTGTCGCTCGCGATGGCTGGAGACGGAAGCGTGGTCAACGAGCTTGCGCAGCTGCACGTTATCAATCGCGTGCTCAGCGCGACGAACCCGTACGACGACATGACGTTTGTGACAAAGTGGAAGCGCATCATGAAGACACCAGTGCCATCGAAGCGCAGCGACTTGTTCAAAGCGTGTGCGATGTGGTGGACGCACTCCGACGCGATCACCGAGCTGTCGCGTGCGTCAAAGGCGCTTGGGATGTTTGAACTTGCGCTCATGTCGACCGCGCCATTGCTGTTCACGAACGACCACTGGATCCAGTACTTCACTGGCCGTCCAGTCCCGTGGATCCCAGCGCACCACACGCGCTTCCTGCACCCCAACACGCTGATTTTCTTGCTGCGGTCGGAGATCGGCGCACACTGCATGGCGCAGTGGAGTCAGGTGCAGTGGCAAGGCCACCTGCTCGACGATTTGGAGGCACTGTGCACGCTTGACGGCTACTACGCGCTTGAGTCGTCAGTGATGCAAGCGTGCATGACCGACGACGGCCTCGTGACGACTGTCGCGGGTGGGTTGTCGAGTCGCAACTAAGGTTGTCTCGGCCGTACAGCACGCCTGGAACGCCGTCTCGATGATGACCGTCAACACAAACGGCGTCAAACAGAACGGCCATTTATTCATCGACCACATTCTCTCCAAGTACATGGTATCGTGCGTCCAAGAAACCAAGTTTGCGGACGTACGACAACTTTCGACCTTCAACTTCCACCTCAACGAGAGCTTTACACACAAGCTCTTTGTCAACGACCCAAACGCTCTGCATGCTCGACCTACACGCGGCCGAAGTGCCGGCGTCATGACGGTGCTGCACTCCGACTTTCCCGGTTTCGACACAGCTGCTGAGGTATCGCACTTGTCGGTTCCGGGACGGTACCTCGTCGTGGAAGTGACGGTCGAGCTTGCTCCTGAATACCTCCACAACGTGTACGCGCCCGTCGACCGTCACGAAAAGAAGACATTCTTTGCAAACCTACCGACCGACGAGTTCGAGGACGACGCGACGCACTTTGTGCTAGGCGACTTGAATACGTCGCTCGACCCACGACTCGACTGCTCGACACCGGATCTGAGCTACGACTCCAGTCGCTCCGCTTGTCTCGAATGGCTCGCGAAACTCGGTGTTGTGGACGCGTGGCGCATCCACTACGACAACAAGCGCGTGTTCACCGGTCCGCTTCCACGTAAGAACCGACTGGACTACATCTTGATGTCGGAGCAGTTTTGCGACCGCTTCTACGACAAGTCGAAGTATTTTGTACTCAAGCACGCCGGCGACCACCTCGCTCACAGCGTCTCATTCCGGTCTGGTACGCAGCTTCACGGCCGTGGCTACTGGAAGTTCCCGCGGTACTTGCTCGAATATCCGCTCGTTGTCTCGGCGATTGAGAAGGAAGCTGAGCTCGTTCGAGGCAACGTACGCGCTGCCGAGAACCCAGGCAAAGTCTGGGAGAAGTGGAAGTCGAACATCAAGACACAACTGCAAGATATACAGAAGAAGCTCCGACAACAAGACACGCAAGCCGTCGAAGATGCCCGTGTCGCGCTAGATCAAGCCGCCGCCCGGTACCGTGTGTCATCGAATGGAGATGACCGCGAGATCTTTGACGACGCGATGCGCAACTACAATGAGACAGTGCTGCGGTCGAGCCAATACAGCCAAGACGCTGCGTTCGACTTCCAGGTTGCCAACGCCGAGAAGTCGACAAAGCACTTTTTCCGTCCGCTGGACACGAGTCTGCGGCGCGTCTCGATTTAAGAAGTCGTGACACCAAGTGGAAGTGTCTCGACAAATCCGCATGAGATCGCGCTACGCTTATTGGAACACTGGG
>JAADWX010000653.1:0-16911 GCA_023336405.1 Globisporangium echinulatum | reverse complement strand
GAGTGTGCGCACTCTCCAAAAAGAGGCAGCAAGGAGCAAGAACGACGAGAATTGACAAAAGCCTGGCATAACGATTGGCTTTTGCTGCTAGATGTAAGCAAATGCATCCCATACCCGATAAGGTGCAGTCAGATGCGTGCGAGCGCCGAGTGTGAGCGCGCACATGCGTTGCATCGAGTTGAGTCTCGTCGGGTCGAATCGAGGGCAGCCGAACGAAGTGTAACGAGTTTGGCGGTCTCGACAGACCTCACAGCATGCGCACACGAGGCTAGCCAAATCTATTCGAGCCTAGTCGAGACTTGCCGAGTCTCGCCGAAGCGAAGCGCAACGGGTTACACGGTCTCGATAGACCTCAGTGAGTTCTGAAAAGCACGTGCATGCGCACAGCCACACGGCAAGTTAGACCGCTCCGCACAGCACTTGTCGCTGCCTTACAGAGTCATTATCATCGTCGTCATTGCTGCTGCATTAGTTGTCGTCGCTTTGTGTTGTTGTTGTTGATTGAATTCGTTAACGCTACGAGCGAAGGTCAACGAAGATCATTGCATAAAGATAACAGGACCGGTCGAATCCACTCGCCACGCGCATCATTGTTTGTCGGCGACGGATTCCGGGCGAACACTCGCGTACGCCATTCATTGCACGCTTCATTGCACGGTCGTTCCTGTCAGCCAGCGGCATACGCGAATCCTTCCGCACTATCGACATCCACCCACTGTAAGCAAACCAGTGCAGAACTGTTGCTGTTGTCATTGGTCGCGAGTCTCAACAATCATTTAGGTCTCGTCTCGATCAAAGCCTTGAGCTTGACCTGATCAAGCAAGTCCACCAAGTCGCGAAGCTTGAATGACGATGCACAACTGTAGACGATGCACAACTGTAGTAGTCGTTATCGCGCAGTATCGCTCGCCCACAAACTAGTAGCGTTGAGCAGCGTTGCACGCAGACGACAATAGAGTGTGCAACGTGAAACGAGATATGTCAACACAGTCTGTTGTCTGCTTGCAGGCAGTCGACAGCGGACACGACGCAATTGTTTGTTGTCGTCAGCGTTTGACGTCGTGGCTCATGAACGAGCGCACGCTTGTTCGCATCCGCCTTGCTTGGGTGCTCGTTTGTATACATTGGGCAAGTCTGGATGTATGCGCTTAACTCCAGCGCGGCAATAACGATGGAATAGGATAGCGTGATGCAACAGTTATGATGCTGCAATATGTGTCATGACCTTACTGCTGATTGCGAGACCGATAGTGCTGATTGCGAGTTATATCGAGACATTGTGAGATCTGTGCTTCAAGTACCATAGCAGTCTATCAAAGCTAGGTGTGGTAATAGACAGATTAAAGGTTTGTGATTCGATTACTAATGAATTTCAATAAAGTGAAGTATGAATTTTAACAACATAATTCAATAAAAGCTACATATTAAAACTATTAAAACGTATTATACAGAATGGTTTTTTGATCGAGGAAGATGGTTTGTGTAAAACTCAGTTTTGGACTTACAACTGTTAATCGTGTCAATTGTGTCTCATTTTATAGCATTGTATTTTACATGTTTACATAATTATACATTGCAACAGTTAGTATAAAAGCTGCACTGTTACGTAACTCACGGCGTGTTGGTCAAAGGAAGCTGGAGTACAGTTCACTTACCCATGTGATGGTGCAAGATGTAAATCATTCGTTTTTGATCCAAAACAGTGCATATTCGTACCGCGTTACGCTAATTATCGCAAAATGGCGGCACTGATCTATGCCTACCTTCTCGCTATATTGCTACCATGTTATTTTACACAAAAAGCTGTTTAAAGCAGGCAAACTTCGTTACGATATCTATGTACATATTATGACAGTTTACGTAACGTCAAAACATTCACGCTCTATATGGGTAACACTGTGGCAGTAGCACTGACTGCGATCGACAGGAACGTCTGATTTCTTTCACTTGCTGAAATTTGGCATGATCTTCAAGCATGAAACGTAATTCAGATACACCAGCCATCCCACAAAAGTACCCTCCACATGGTTTCATCTATGAAATCTACGGGTTGAGGACCGGTAAGTAGTAGCTCGCGCATTGCTTAGTCGAACGAATATTACAAATAATTGTGACACTCACTCTCGGCCTACGGGAGTTCCGCTGGGTTGATATTGGTCGGCAATGCTGTATGGCATGCGTATTGCTGTACGAAGCCGCTGTCGATGACTGACGAGCAGACCCGTCTATGTAGTTGGACTATTTTAACGAGTTAGTTAGGTAATTATTCACCGCGCTAAACAGTTTCAAGTCCATCGTGTTTCACTTATAAACAGGTTTGATGGCTGTTACGTGCGTGAGGACGAGTTTTCTTACGCCTTCGCAATTTTGAATCGAGACAAAGCACAGCTTTATAAGATGAAACTACTCGCATGTGCAGCAAAGGGGGCGTCGACAGTGACTATTTGCTGCATGTCTTAACTGCGGACAACGCACCATCATGGGTTACGGCGCTTTTAACACTTTGTTATGGTCGAAGAGTTGGGTAACGAGAAATTATCTACCTCTAGATTGGGCAACCGTACCCTGCGTACGTTGCGGGGCATCTTGTTATTTTTTTGGCGGGTGTAAATGTTTTGAGGCATTGGTAACGTTCCCAGCTTAATGTTGACGCTCTGCAGTTGCGACTGCGATAGCGCATTATACATAATTGCATTAAGCTTCACAACGAAACGTCCCTGCAGACGGTTAAAATACGGACATAAATATTATACTGTTTTTTGTCCGAAGATCGAATACGTGTCGATGTGATAAAACAGTAGTATATTCAATGACATCTGACGAAATGCTGCAGACGATCATGGTGTGGCTTGGAGTTGGATGCTGCATGGTTTGATGATTTGTATATAGGGCATGAGGCTTGTGTTCTTTTTTCACCTCGTCTGAAGCTATCGACGCGTGTGGCGGCGCTGCGACACCGCCATCCTTTTTCCTATGTCGCCAGAGTCTACCACATTCTCACACAACGTTGTACATTCTCACATGATGAGTACAATGATTGGTGAGAGCGGGTGAAGTCGACGTGAAACAGTCAGTTATACTGGTGGACAACCTCGTATTAGCAGCTGCTTTGTCTTGTCTAGGACATGTATGATTTCGTTGTTACCGCTGCAGCGTGTACCATGTCCGAATAACAGTGTGATAAGCTGAAACCATTCGATGTTGCTGTAAGTCAAGATGATTGGGTAAATGATAATGAGGGATGTTGTTGCAGTTTAAGAAGAAGAGGTGCTGATTCTGTGTATGTGAGTGCTGCGTGATCGTATGTCATTGCGAATTGTATTAAAACGTTAAGGGCATTTTCGATGGCTATTAAGATTGCTGAATATACGAATTACAATTGATTGTGGATATTTGATAACTCATATCTACTCCTCATTAGGATCTGTCTGCATTAATTAAGTTTGTACTATCGACATGATTTTTGCAAAATCTATATTGATTAATATATTTTTCTTGCCAAATATCAGACTCATGAACATTTGTTCCAGCTCGATTGTTTTGTTATTCGTATTGGTTCGTTTGGTAGTCAGCACAAGCATTGATCTGTTCAGGTTCAGCTTAAACCAGCAAGCGCATATCCAGCTCGCGTAGAGCACGAAAAGGTCAATCGCACGCCTTGATCAGGAGGTCGGCACGCACAAGGAGGCAGCATGCAGGCCATCGCTGCTGCCGCGACCCCGCGTTCTGCGCCGCAGAAGATCCAGCGGCGCCTGAGCACTGCTACAACCACGCGGAGCAGCGTCTCATCATTCAGCAGTGACGCAGCAGGCGATCGCTGGCTCGGATCGTCCATGTCCTTCGACGACGTTGACAACGACGACTGCTGCGACAACGACACTTTAGCAGCGCGTGTGCGCGAGCTGCAGCATGAAAACGAGCTGCTGCGGCGCGATCTTGTCAAGCGCCAGGACGCACACGAACTCGCACTGCATTTGCGCAAGCAAGTACAGATGCTCGAGATGGAGATGCTGATCCGCGGCAGCGCAACGCACGCATCCCTCACTGGACTGCTGTCGTCGCTCGAGCTGCGCGAGTCATTTCAAGACGTGCGGCTCTCGATGCTCGAGACCAGCAGCAGCGATGGGGACGCGAGTTCGGACGGCAACGAGCGCGTGTCGATGCTCGGCGGCTGCTACAACGACAGCGACGACGACGTTGTCGACCTTCACAACAGCAGTACCAGCAGCATTGCGTGTCTGTATGACGACGACACTAGCGAGCCCGACGTCGAGCGCGAGTGCGATGTGCGCCAGTCATTCTTTGTTGAGAAGTTCATTGACCCGACCGACTCGACCGACGACGAAGTTGATGCCCTCGAGTCCGAAAGCAACCGCGTCGGTTGTGGCGACTGCATTGCACGCGAGCGCGAGCTCGCGTGTGTGCGCGCCGATGCAACCGAATGCATCGAGCAGCTCGAGTGTGACAACAACGCGCTGCAGCATCGCATGTCGGCAGCGCAGCAGCAGATCGACGAGTTAGAGGCCGAACTCGCCCACGAGCGCGCGCTCGCGAGCTGCCAAAAGGAGCTGCTCGATGCGTTCCAGACCGATTTTAGCGACGAAGACGAGCTGCTCTTGCGCCTCGAAGAGAGCGGCCGTAGCGCGGTCGACCAACCGCACAGTCGCGACTGGAGCCGCACTGAGCTTGCGACATTGCTTGTCGCACTTGCACTGCTCTGTGCGACGCTGTATGGCGTCAGTAGTCGTTGAGTTAATAGTATGCAGCACGTAGAATGATAGGTAAGGATCGTGGTAGGTCGTCATAGAGTGCAAGACGCCGTAAGCAGTTGTAGTTGTAGTAACAGGCAGGAGTTCATCCAGGTCGTTGGGAATGGTGGTAATTGCCTGTCAATGCGTTGCATTTGTATTGCACACGCAATGGCTCAGCGTTGCAATGTAATTGACCACCTCGCAAATGCCGGTTTTAGCCCATGCACTCTATTTCTCGCTCAAACACTAAAACACGCTCAACACATTCATTTACACGACCACAATTGCGATGTGGAGCGCTCGCTTGCGGCCGCGCGTCTCGATGACAGCTGCATCAGCAGCAGCGACGCGTCTGAGCAGCTCGGTGCGTTTTCGCATGTGTGTATGTACATGAGTTTGTGTGGCTACATGACTACGCGTGTTCAAGGAGCTCACAGTTGCTGCTCATGCGCGTGGCGATCGGGTGGACGCGGTGTCGTCGCAGTCGACTGTGGCAGTGAGCGAGTCAATGGAGGCGTTCGTGTCGCACGTGACGGTACGTTGCAATGCCTGTAATCACCATGCGCTCATTTTGCGTCGTCGATCACAGCGACGACTGATCAACGACACGTTTGCATGCGCACATGCAGAGTGGCAGCGAGCTCAGTGGCGCGCTGCAGCACCAGCAGCTCCACCACCAACAGCACCTCTTTGCAGATAACGACACCGTCACGGCTGCGCCATTCATCCACTCGACAGCAGTCGTGCACCCACACGCGCGCATCGGTCGCAACGTCCACATTGGCCCGTACAGCATCATCGGTCCAGGTGCGTGGCGTCCCTGTGTCGTATGCCACTCACTGCACGTGCATATACACAAACCATCTAATTAGCAGTCCGCTGATATACATACTGCCACAGACGTGGAGCTGCGCGACAGTGTCATGCTCAAAGCGCACGTTGTCATCGAGGGCCGCACGTTGATCGGCAGCGGCACCGTCGTCCATCCATTCGCATGTCTTGGTGGCGAGCCGCAGGACAAGAAGCACGACGCGCGCGGCTTGCCGTCGGCACTTGTTGTTGGCCGCAACTGCGTGATCCGCGAACACGTGACCGTGCACGGCAGCACGTCGTACACGCGCGACGCACCGACGCACATTGGCGACGACTGCTGGCTCCTCTGCGGCGCGCACGTTGGGCACGACTGCACGGTCGGTGCGCGCGTCGTGCTGTCCAACAACGTGTGCGTCGCTGGCCACGTTACAATTGGCGACTGTGCGATCATTGGCGGGCAAGTCGGTCTCAAGCAGCACGTGACGATCGGCGCACTTGCCATGGTCGGTGGCAAGAGCGCAGTTGACGCCGACGTCTTGCCGTTTGGCCTTGCGATTGGGAACCGCGCGAAGCTCGCAGGACTCAACCTCGTTGGGCTGCGGCGTGCCAAGGTATGTGATGTGATGGTGCTTGTATTCGAATACTTACTGTACTGCACCTTCTGTTACAGTGCAATAGCAGATACAGACTCGATGGATTCGATACTAAACTGTGTGACGGACGGACGCGCAGGTTGCACGGCACGACATCAAGCTCATGCTGCGTGTGTATCGGTACCTCTTTGGCGTGACGTCGTCGTGCGCCAAAACAGGCTTTGCACCTGCGCTCGAGTACGTTTGTTGTTGCAGTAGCAGTCGGGACTCTGATAGAGTATGTGAGTAGTGTGTGGCTGACATCGCTCGCTACTTCCACCTGTTCATGTGTGTCGAGTAGTTTGGTGCCGCGCGAGTCGATCGTGTTGCGTGCAGAAGAAGCAAAGCAGTTTTTACTCGAGCAGCACGTGACGCACGCGATGGTGCACGACATGGTGCGTGCTCCCTCTTTATCCACTGCTTTGTGTAAACGAGGATTAGCTCTACATCTGAGGGCGTATTTGACGGTCGCTCTGACCCGCTGAACCCCTATTGTCGCTGCTTCTGCTCTTGGTTGCGATACAAATCAGGTGGACTTTGCACTCGAATCGCCGAGTCGCTTCCGGTCGTCGATGTGCCACGCAGTTTTACCGTCGTCAGTGCCGTCGAAGACGTGATCGAGGTGGACTACTGAGCGGTAATGGACAACAACAACACATCAAAATAGAGTCGCTCAAATTTGTCATCGTTAGTTATAGACGAGCTCATCATATAGAGATCCGTCGATACCTGTCATTGTCAGGCACGCGAAGCGCCGTGGCCGTTCGAGACTCGCTGATCAATGAATGCCAATGAATGCGCTCACTCTCGACACGCCGATCGCGATGGCAGACAACAACGAGTCCTCACTGAGCAAGTCGACTAGTGTGACGCATGCAAAGAAGCCTCGGCGCTCGAGCACACGCAACAACAACAAGAGTCGAAGCAGCGCGCACGCGGCGAGACGCAGCACCGTCGATACGGTCGTTGGTGTACGGCGCGATCGCGACGCACTGCCAGAAGTCTCGGCTGCGAGTGAGCTCAAGGCGCTGCTCGACAATGCGCTCGCGAACGGCACACACGACGACAGTGCGGCTGCAAACGCTGCACTGAACGCCGAGTCCGAGTCCCCACTGCTCGTGCGCACCAATACGGCGACGCCGCACGCGTCGCCCAGCAAAGCCGCGACGAAGCAGCGCAGACACACAAGTGCGAGTCGACGGTCATCGCGACAGCCAGAGTTACGTACACCTGTCGATCGCCGCCTCTCTACTGCGACCAGCGTGCAACGCGACACGGTTGTGAGCCATAGTAGTGAGCACAGCGATAGCGTATCGACAGGCCGGAGCTGCTGGAGCCGACCGACACTATCGTGCATGTGCTGGGGCTCAGCAGCGCGGCTGCTTGCGTCATTTGGCTCGTTACGTCCGCGAGTCGATACAAACACCGCCGCAGCGACCGTGCTCTCGCAAGCTGCACGCGCACGTGTCGATGCGCTGCCGTCAATTGCGCGGACGTGTTGGCTCGAGGTCGTTGTCGACCGCTCAGACGAGCTGCCGTTTGGCGTGTTTGCGCGTCCACAAGTACGCGTGCACCTCGTCGACCGCTTCACAGGCCGCGCGCTCAAGCCAACGCAGACGACGTCGCGTGCACGTCTTAACGTGGCCTGCAGTGACACAAGTACGGCTACTGTGTTGTTGTGACGACGCTGTTCTGTGTAGGCTGTTGCTGACAGTGTCTGTATGGATATGCATACACTACTGCAGATGCGATTACGTGGCGCCAGTCGCTGCGGTTCCCGATCACGCTCGTCGCGTTCCTCACGCCACACGCGCTGCTGCTCTTTGAGGTCTTTGAGCCTCGCAAGCCGTTGCGGCGCACGCAACAAAACAACGGTCAGCGCTTTGACGAAGTCGTCGACTATAGTGATGATCATGCAAAGCTACAGCGTCGCATCGCGTGGGGCTTCTACCGACCCGTGACGGACCGCGGCGAAGTCGCGCTACGCACACTATCGCCACTCGACGACTGCGATCTGACGGCATCGAGCGGTCCCAACAACCAATACGACGACGATGACAGCGACGCAGCGAGCGTGCGACTGCAGCTCTACGCGTATCAAACGCTGACGTGGATGGACATGCAGCAAGCCACGACGCAGTGGCCGGCATTATCGAGCGACCGCAGCAGTTCGAGTCCATCGACCGTGTTTTTGCAGTACCAGAAGCAGCAACGCACGTCCGTGTCGACGACAATGTACGCTGCGATCCGACCGATCGTACCGCCACTCGGAGTCATTGCAAGCAGTACCATAGACGAAGCGTCAACCACAGTCAATCGCAGCACCGACGACGCGCTAGTGCAATCCGACAAAGACAACAACAACAATAACAACAACAACAACAGTAGCACAAAACACGAGCCACTCGAAGGTGATGACGCAGTTCAAGATGCGGGCAGCACCAGCGACATCGACGACGCTGTTACTGCTACAGTACAGTTCGAGCCAATGAGCACGCACGATCCAATGCTCGTGTGCCGGCGCGACCCTGGCGAAGCGTGTCTCGTGCCGCACCGCGTACTGAGTCGCCTGCCAGCCGGCAAACACGGCTGCTCGTGCGTCGCGTTCAGCCCCTGCGGGCTACTTCTCGCAGCGGCCGTACACCCGAGTGCAGGCGAGTATCTCGTGCACGTCTTTGCCGTGAACACGAGCGAGCTGCTGCGCGTCGGTCGCGGCCACCGCGCGATGATCCACGCACTCGCGTGGGACGGCCAGTCGCAACAGTTGCTCTCATCGAGCTCGGACGGCACAGCGCGCGTCTGGACGGTCGGTGCAAGTCGCAGTCGCGCTACGTCGCCATTGCCATCGACTGGTGTAGCGCTCGCGACGTGGCTCCACACGCCGGCGCCGTGCTTTGTCTACTGTGGCGTCTTCCATCCACTGCGCGCTGGACTCGCGCTCACGGGCGCGTCCGACGGTCTCGTACGGTTCTGGCATGTCAACGCGGCTACCTCAGACGTTGCCAGTGCTTTGGCTAGTACTGCGTCGTGCTCGCCTACGATCGAGTGCGGTCGGCTCCGCGTCAGTACGTCAGCAGCCGTTCACTGCGTGTGCATCGACCCAAAAACCGGGCGGCTCTTTTGCGGCGACAGTCGAGGAACGCTCACAGTGTGGAGCCCTCCTTCTGTGACTGCTTCGTCAAGCGGTGCCCTTGCTCTATCACCATCAACAGCAGTCGGCTCGCTCGCACTGCGCTACGAGCTCGCCAAGACGATCGCTACCGGTCAGACATCAGTCACAAGTCTTGCACTCCATCCGCGGAAGCCGCACTTGCTCGTGCACACGCAGCCAAGCAGTATCTTTCAGTACGAATTGCGGTCGTACTTGATCCTTCACAAGAGCTACGCTGGCGTCGTGTGCGAGACACTGAAGGGCAAGAGCGCGTTCAGTCCCGACGGCCGATTCGTCGTGAGCAGCTCCGAGAACGGTGTACCGCTGCTCTTTGCGAGCGTTCAGGGCCAGCGGTACGAGCGCGGGTTCTGGGGCACGCCATTCTTTCATCGACACCCGATCATGGACGTCAGCTGGTCGCCATCCGCTCACATCGTTGCGCTCTGTGCCTATGGTAAGTGTGTGTATGTCTGTGGGACGTGACTGTGCGTATGTGTGTACTGCAGCGACTCATACCTGCTCGCTGTGTTCAGGCGGGAGCCACCCAGTTGTGCTGCTCTGTGCGCACCGCAGCGACGACGATGTCGCGCAGCACTTGGTCACAGCGACAGCTAGTCGAGGCGCGTTAGCAGCGCAACCGATCAGCGCACGCACAAACGAGCTCATACACGAGCGCAGTCGCGCGCGCTCCGACAATTTGATCGGGACGAGCGACCATGATGACCGCGTCCAGCGAGCGCTCGAGCGGCGTCGTCAGCGGTTGCAGGCAAAGGTTTGGTCCTGCTGCTCGTATATTGCCCAGAGTACTCGTATGATGATGGACACTCAGCGTGCTAATGACCGACTGTGTGGGATGGTGAATGTGCTCTGTTGCGCGCACAGCTCGCGGTCGAGACCGAAACTGTCCAGGTTGCAGCGCACGCATCCATTTGATGGCGCTCCAAGTGACTCGAGACAGTGGGTCAACGCACTCGGATGTCACAAAGCACTTGGAGAGTTGTAGTAGTGTAGATCGAAGACTGTTCCGTTAGGACGGCTCAGAATAACATTGCAAATGTGACGAATACAAGACGATATCCACGAAGATATCCTCTAAGACAAACGGCTATTCAATAAGATATCAACTGAGATACTCACTAAGAAACACATATATAAAGACGCCACGACCAGCATGCGACCAAGCAACTGTTGAGGTCGTCGTTGACCTTGTTCTCTTTCGATCGCAACCGCAACGACAGAGGCAGTCGGTCGTACCAGTACGATGCCGCAACGCGAGAGTCATGCGCATCACGAGAAGCGGCATGTCTCGCAGAGTCAAGTCGAGCTTCATGCGCTCGTTCGCTTCTTTCGCGCTACCAGCGGCGTCGCTGCAAGAGAGCGCGAAGCAGTGTCAGGAGGTCGTCGTGGTAGTGGCAACAGCAGCAACGACAACAACAGCGGATGCAACTGGAAGCAACACACGGGATGGCTCGCGCTCGAGCATGCTGCGACGCAGCTCGCAGGTGAGAACTTGCTTGCACGCGGTACGATGGCGACGCAGTTCCCGCTCTTTGGCGTCACGTGGGAGCGCAACCACGTCGTTGCGATCGACTTGAGTAGCAACGGCCTGCGAGGCTCAATTCCGTGCGAGCTCGCACACTTGCGGTTCCTCAAGTCACTCAAGCTGCGCAACAACCCCGAGCTGCGCGGCACGATCCCCGAGAGCCTGTACGCGATGCCGCACCTGCGATACTGCTACCTCGACGCTACAGGACTACACGACGCACTGCCGTTCCAGACCGCACACTCGCTCGAGATCACGCAGTTCCACGCGTCTGGCACCAGTGCGACAGTTGCGTTCGCAACAACGAACCCACATGGCTGCACTCGATGGACAACCGACATCACGGAGGCCGAGATGTTCATGATGCACTCGTCGCTGCGCGCGCTCCACGAGCGGCCAATACCGAAAACGAATACAACCGAACTGACTGCGCACAATGCGACCGGACCCGAGCGCGCAGCCGCTGCGACCAAGCTGCAGCGCATCTACCGCGCACGCATCGAGCGCACCAAGTTCAAGCAGTACCTCCGGTCGCTCGTAAACCGCGAAATCGACCCGAACACAGGCTGCGCGTACTTTGTCGACGCGCGTACAGGCGAAGCGAGCTGGGAAGCGCCAGCGTTCCTCGCAACAGACAACAATACTGTCGACAGCACTGCCGAGCGTCGTGGCTCGTTGGCGGCTGCAGATGCGTGGCAGCCGTGCGACGATGGCAATGGCAACATGGTACGTTGCATGCTGCATCCGTTGCGTGTCAATGTCTTCGTCTGGTCTAGCCTCTCGCTTGCTAACGACTCGATGCTCTCTATTGCGTTGTGGATGGTGTTGATCTACTCTCTATGTGCATGTGTATGCACGTGCGACGGCTGCAGTATTACTGGAACAGCGTCACGGGCGAGTCGACATGGGAGCCGCCCGTGTTCCTGTCGCGCATCTACCAAGAGCTCAAGACCCGATACGGCGCTGACCGGACTGACGCCGAGCGCTTTGAGCTCTTCTTCTGCGACGTCGACAAGGACAGCACAGGTGCGATCAGCAAAGACGAGTTCGCGCTGCTCTGCGCCGACCTCGGCATTGGGCTCTCGGCCAAGCAACTCGACCACGTCTTTCACGAGCTCGACGCAAGTGGCGATGGCGAACTGAGTCGCGACGAAGTCATCGCATGGCTCACGCGCGCGTACGCGTGATGTTAAATACCAGGTCTGTAGCTGCTGCTCTACTTGCTCACTATCGCGACTACGCAGCGTCACTCGTCGTCGTACAGCATGGCCATGAGCTTCTCCGAGTTGGCAATCGTGCGCGTGAGCCCAATGATCTGGTGCCCACTCACGAGGTACGTGTCAGTACACGACACGGTCACAGTCGCTGCTACTGCTGTTGTTGACACTGTCGCTGCCGCTGCGATCGACGACGTCGACACAAACGACGACGACGATGACGATCGCTCATGCGCTGCTGCTGACCGTGCCGAGCCATTGCCATTGCTAATCAGTGGCGACGGTGGTGCCATCTTGTGCTCTGCGTCTGGCGACTCAACGCGCGCAAACGTTGCGTCAAACTCGACCATGACTGCGTACCCACTCGCGTACATGCGCTTCTCGCGCACTGCCTGGACGCGCACGCACTGTGCGAGCAATGACGCATACTGCGTGAGGCCAGGCGTGCCATAGAACGTGCCCCAGAACGGCAGCTCCTCGGGCACGTCCGACTTGAGAAAGAATGTTGGCGCCACGACTGGACCAAGTAAGTGCACGCTCGGGACGACGAGGTACAGCATCGCGTCGTGCTCGCGCTTCGTCGTGACACACTGTACGAGCATGAGGCTTGCTTCGTCGTCTTCGTCGGTCATGCTATTGCGCATTGCCTGGGACGCGGTCATCGCTTGCTGCATGCCCTCGAACCAGTGCGTGCGCGTCGCGTCCGAGCGCGTGACAAACGTCAGCGTCTCGTCAACTTCGCGGCTCCGATCGAACGCTTCGACTTGGAACCCAAACGCACCAATGCCCGGTGTCTTGACGCTCCGACCGAACGCGATCCATTTGCGCGCGTTGCACACGACGAGCTTCTTGGGTCGCGCGAGCGTCCACTGCTGTGTCTTGGCCATGATGAACTGCTTGAGCTTGGACGTCGACTTGGGCTTGGCTGGCGAGTTGGGAACTGAACTACTACTACTATTTGATGACGGCAACGGCACCGCAACGTCTTCGAGCGTGAGCAGACAGCTCTCCTTGTCAAAGCGCAGGTGCACTTTGACCCACTTGGCGCGCTTCTGGTACACGAAGCCCGCGATGCTCGCGTCGTCCTCGACAGCGTCGAGCGACGTGCCCGTGTCAGCGCGCAGCACGTCGATGATCGATTGCGGGTACTGACTCTGCGAACGACTCCGAAACATATCGGTCGGACTCACGGCGTCAGCACCGCTTGCGCGGTTCTCGCGCGACCCAAAGCCCTCTTTCTCGATCGGCAGGCGCCGAAACGGCTCGAGCTCCTGCGACAGAAAGCCCGTCGCCGACGACGACCGTCGCGCGAGCGGGAACACGTCGTCGTTGGCGCCATCGCTGCTCCGGCGACCGTTTAGGAGCGTACCGTTTGCTAACGAACTGATACCGAGCACGGCATCGTCGAGTGCGTCGATCTGCTGGTAGTGCGACGCCACGAGCGACGACGCAAACTCGGTCCAACCGGGCGTGCTGTTGCAGTACTGCCGAATGAGCTCCTGGTCGAGTCGCGGCGATGCGCAGATCTTGTCGATCTTGACGCCGAGCACCGCGAGGTGTGCGTCAAACGCGTGCGTCCCGGCACTTTTGTGGAGCTTCGCGAGCACGAACGCGAGCAACGAGTCGGGCGGTCGGAACACGGTCCGCAGTAGCGGATTGTTCACGCGACCGGTCGGCGCGACGCGATCGAGCAGGTGCAAGTACAGCGTCACGATGCGGCAGTGCAGGATGTTGGCCTTTGGAAACTTCTCGAAGATGTCGAGCAGCGACTGCGCGAGGCCGAATCGCGCGAGCTGCCGATCGAGTGCATCAATACGCATGCGGATCGCGACGTCCATGAACTCGACGACGTGTACGACAAGTAGGATTGACGCAAGCGGTCGGTGGTTGATCACGCGCGTCCCCGACGTTGGCGAGATGCACGTCGATGGCGGTTCGATCAAGCTCAGTTGCAAGTGCCGCCGCGCGAGCTCAGCTTCTGATGATCGACTCGCAGCCATCGGCAGCACACGCGTCGGCAGAGTAGGTGACGATGTTGATGACGACAATGTCGACGTTGCTGCTTGGTTTTGTGCAGCATTATTCCGATCGAGCCGCGACGTTCGCTCAGCTGTCGCCGCGCCAACATCGTCGCGTGCGTCGTCCGACTCCTCCGAATCCGAGTCGCTAAAGCAGTCGCGCGACGCAAACTCCGAGATCGTCGAGATGTGTTCGTGGTAGTTAATCGCAGCACAGAGCGTCTCGACCACGAGCTGCACGGGCGCAACGAGTTGCTGCAGCAGTGCGTCATTACTATTGCCGACGGTCCGGTCGACCGCGCACTTGAGCACGTCGAGCACAAGCACCGTTGGGATGTCGGCGCCGTCGCGGTAGTTCGCGTCGAGGTACCGGATCTCCGCAACGCCGACTTCCGCAATGCGCGTGATGCTGTCTTCCGTTTCGAGCAATGCCGATAACACGCCGTCCTGGAGCGGCGCATGGAGCGCCTTGTCGCTCGGGAGAACCTTGGGCGGGAAGATCTCGCGCTCAAATGCCTCGACGCTCTCGTACGACGCGAGCTGCCGCTTCGCTTGGATGTAGTAGCTGAACGTATTCGGAAACTGCGACGTTAGGATTTTCACGAGTACGTCGGCGCAACCGCTGATGCGCGCGTGCACGAGCGGATTGCGCAAGTTGAACTGCGCAGTCGACGAGTGCGCTGCTGCAGGCGGCTGCTCGGCGGGGACGTCGATCATCTGCGCGACGAGACCGCGCAGGAGCGGCATGAACGCGTAGCCGCGACCGCGTGCAACGTGCGCGAGGCCATGGACCAGTGACGCGACCTCGGGGTTGTACGCATGACTCGCAAAGCGCGCAAAGAGCGTCTCGTTGTTCGGCGCGTCGATGCCTGTGAGAATCGCGTACACGGACGGATAGACGACAAAGTTCTTGGTGATGCGGCACATGTTGGCGAGCAGTACGCTGTCAATACCAGTAGTCGCGGCCGATAGCTTGTCAGTACTGGTGCTGGTACTGTCACTGCCGCACAGTGGTTGCCAGAGGACCCGGTACATGCCCGAGAAGATGCGCTGCCACTCGACGAGCGTCAGGTCTTCGATGTGGAGGATGTAGCCACGCACAGCAATGCTCGCAGCGTCGTTCGAGTCCGAGACCCGGCTGCTGCTGGTCGTACTGCTGCTGCTCGTGCTCGCACTGCGGCCACCAACTGGTTCGTCGTTGCGCGCGCGTCGAAAGCTCCCAGTGAGTCCGAGCAGAAACGGCTTGGATGATGGCGCCGACACCTTTTCGGGGCTCGTGTCGCGGGACACACTGCGTTCGCTCTGGCCTACCGTGTCACTATAGCCGTTTGCTCCATTGCTGTCACTACTGCGGTCGGTGTAGTGCTTGCTGTCGCTCACTTTCACAGGCGACGTTGATGATAGGACCTTCGGGGAGCCATGCCACGTGAGCGCCTTCGCGTAGAACCGCACGATGATCTCGGTCGCAATGTACGGCCGGCGGTACTTGTCAGGCTCAGCGAGCGGACTTTGGCTCTGGCTTGGACTTGGACTTGCAGTCTCTGCATGTACTTGCTGCGACTGCTGCGACACGCGGGGATGGCTCTTGAGGCTCTTGTGGTGCACGTGGTGATGGTGGCTATGACTGTGGCTGTGACTGATGTGATGACTCAAGTGGCGGCTGCTGCGGTTCGCACTGCTGTCTGTTAGGTCGGGAAAGTGCGTTGCGTAGATGAAGACTTGCGCAACGTTCTCAGGCTCGAGCAGCATGATCTGCATCGGCGAGAGCGTGCGCTCGCGCTTTTGTACGAGCGACAGCACGGTTTCGGTCTCGTAGCATGCGCAAAAGACGTTCTGGAGCGTCTGCGCTTGCCGCAGCGCCTCTGAGTTGTGCAGCGCGTGCGACGTCTGGATCGGGTCGCGCACGCCCGACGTCTTGCGTGGCATGGCGCGCGCGCCACCTGCAAGGTGCAGGTCGAGCGCAAATGTCGAGGCAGCATGGCACGGTGGCGACGTGTCGGACGCGCTGCTGCTACCACTGCTGCTATTGCTCTCGGGCGACGCTGGGTCGAGCGTCTGCAGCTCGCTGTCGCTGTCGGCTTCCGAGTCGGACTCGGTCTCGACTGCGCACGTGCACTTGCGCGACCAGAGCCCGTTGCTGAACGTCATCGCTTTCTTTGCACGTCTGTGTCTGTGCGTGCGTGCGTGGCTCGTAGGGTGTCGCCTCGTGGGGTCTATAGCTGCTGCTGCTGCTGTCGTCACTGTCGCGGCAGTCGTCGTTCAACCGCCTGCCCGCCGTCTCAAGCTTCAGCTCTCGCTACTTTTGGTCGTAACTAACGCCAAGTTAGCGCAAGTACGTGGGTTCACTTGTCGCAACAAAATGTCCAGCAATGCTTTCCACATGTTTGCTGTCAAAGTAATGATATTTGATAGAATGTTACTGTGATACTTTTTAGGAGACCTTCTTTTTTGCAAGCGACAATACTCATATCCGTCACATATATATTTCCATCAACCTCCAACAACAGACCACTGGAGCAAATAGTCATTTTTTGTCGTGTTATGCCTCGAACAACTACACCATTGCCCAGCCAAAGTGAAAAAAGCAGCAAACAATGTGGATAGAAATCAGACGATAGAAGTAGATTCGTTTCAATTCTATAACTGCATCATGCAAAATGAACAAACAAGCATGCAACGTGAAATGACATAATTCTGAGCTGATTATTTACCGTGGTGGCTTCTTGCTTGGAGTGGTGTGCATTGCGATTTGAGAAGCCCTGTTGCTGCGATGGTGTGTGGTGGCG
>JAADWX010000652.1:0-16921 GCA_023336405.1 Globisporangium echinulatum | reverse complement strand
GAAGAACGAGTAGAACGAAACAAGCGCTGCGCCGATCACGAGCACGAACAGGATCGTTGCCTTGGCGCTGTACGAGAGCTTGCGCCACGGGTTGCGTGACCGCACGCGCTCGTGCGCTGCCTGCATGCGACCAGCGACCGCAACGATCGCTGCTTTTGGTCGCTGACGCTTTGGCACGTCGTGGTCTCTAGCAGTTGGTGCGCTTTGGACATCGATCGAGACGATACCGACCGACGCGTGCGAAGCGCTGTTTGTCTGTACGTGCAAGCCATTGGGCACCCTAGTCGACTTCTTCGTCGCTGCACGCGTACGCCACCACGTCGTTACATTTGCGCGGTGTGCGACGTGGTAGTAGAAGCGAAAGCCGACGTCGAATAGCCAGAGGTGCTTGGCGCGGTTCTGTCGCTCGAGTTCGTTCACGGTGCGGCGCATGATGCGCTGGTGGTGGCAACTACTCGCGAGCGCGCGCATCGCGCTGTTGCGGCTGCTGTAAAAGTGTGTGATGACCCACACGACGAGGTACGCACTGACGACCCAGAAGCCCATCTGGATGTACGCGAGGAAGGCCTTTGTGGGTGACCACGACACGCGGAGCTCCGTCACGAGCGCTACTGCAGTCGCGACTTCGAACAGCACGAGGCAACACACGTCGACGACCACGAACGTCGAGACGTCGAACTGTGGACCCTCATACTCGACCTTCTTGGCCAGTAGTGTCGTCGAGACTGCAGCCTTCGCGCGCTTCCATCGCTTTATCCCTAAAGCGAATGCTGGCTGTGAGGTTATCTGTGCGTCGGCAGCAACGGCGACGTCGTCTGTATCCGCGACTGCGTCGACTTCAACGTGCTCTTCGATATCTTCTTGCTCGTGCTCCTCCCACACGAGGTCCTCGTCATCTTTGCCCGTGTCGAGGAACGGATCGTCCTTGGCACCAAGCAATACGATGCTACCGAGGCTGCTGTCACTCGTTTCGCCATCACTGCCGTTAGGGTCGGTGCCATGTTCAAGGCTGCTGTGCCGTGCAACTGAGCGCGGGTCGTGCATCTCGTTGCGGTGGCGCAGGTAGTGGATCACGACTGCAAGAGCTAGGCGGAATTTGGGCAGCGCGCCGTCCTTCTTGTCGATTGCATCGAAGAAGACGCGTGTAGCCTCTTCGTAAAAGTACGAGAGAAAGAAGAGCGCGACGCGGAGCGTCACGAGCAGCGCGATCGAGCGCGGGATGTAGTACGGGTCGTTCTTGGCGCTCGGGAGGAAGATCGCAAAGAAGATCTCCATCATCAGCGTGAACGAAAACATGGCAATGCCCATGAGCACGAGGAACGCAATGTAGCCAACGCGAAGTTGGTAGAATGTGTGGTATACGCGCCAGCTCGAGTGTGCACGGTAGTACGCATGCAGCTCGTTCACGTGGCCGTCACACGTCGCAAGATCGTCGTCGCGCTTGCCGATTCGACCAGCAACGCTTGAAAATACAATCTGGTGCGACAGGCTGGAGATTGTCGTAGCTGTTGTTGACGATGTCGCCATTGTTGTTCAGCAGCGTCAGAGCGTCAGCGACGATGTTGGACAATGGTGATGCGGGTCGAGTACAACTGAGACGAGTCGTACGACCCGTTGCTTTGACTGGATAAAGTCGAATGTAGACGAATTACACCGGTCGAATGGGCTAATTATAGAGCATAGGATTGTAACATGGATCAAATGGACTAACAATAGCGAATTGTAGCGTGATCAGTCACAAATTTATCATCGTGTGACAAATTTGGCCATCGGACTCGAGCGACACGGTTGAGTCAAATCATGTGCGGGCTTGCCAAAACTGATTCTATAGAAAGTACTAAACAGGCTAGTTGCACATCGATAAAGCGCACCATGCAGCAGTGAGATTTCACACTACCGATCCATCAATTAATAGACAATAAAGACGAACGTTTGCGTCTTTAACCGTTCGCACACTCGCTAAAGATCGGCACACAGTCACGTCTCTTACTATTGCGCGCACAAAAACATTTTGCAGTGCAGCAAAAAACACCCGTGAGCAGCAGAAGCAACACAGTCGGACTGCCGCGGTAATTCGAAAACCAGCACGTGAGCGACAGGAATTGGACGTCGACAAAGCTAAAATGATCGCAACCCCTAGGTGGCGAAGCAGCTTACGGAGAGAGCAAAGCCACGGGGTAAAACGTCTCAAAGTCGCAAAACACAAGCACGTCAGCGCGTGTGTCGTGACTCATAAGCACAAAACAGATGGACAGTAATCAGCGCCCTGAATGTTATACAATATTATCCGCGTTGCTGACCAAACCTTGCAAGTATTTAGCGCAATACTACTGGAACGACCACCCAAAGTACAACGAAAGTATCCAGTAGCGTGGCGCCATTAAAAATCCTGGACAAATTCTATTATGCGCGACTTGGAGTTTCATATAACACAGATGTGTTATGGCGTCCTTGAAACAAATGCACAGCCGGCCGATTCGCATCGTTTCTGTGTCTAACAGGAAAACACTCAAGTTGGCTCGAAACAGTAGCAGTAAGCTTT
This sequence comes from Globisporangium echinulatum, assembly GCA_023336405.1. Taxonomy (NCBI): domain Eukaryota; phylum Oomycota; class Peronosporomycetes; order Pythiales; family Pythiaceae; genus Globisporangium; species Globisporangium echinulatum. The sequence goes on along the minus strand of JAADWX010000652.1, from coordinate 14,379 downwards.
TTCACACATGGCAGTATACCAATTCTCACATGCACAGAATGCGACGAACAAGAAACATACCAGCAAGGCAAATATCCGTCCTGTCACTTACGATATTCGTATATGTATGGGTGTCGTGCCCGAGATGTCGGACTATGAAACGATATGCTGAGACAAGTATTATACGATGGATCTAAATATCAGACGTAGTGTTATTGGTGCCACTTTATTTCAGTGGTCGTCAATGACTTTGGTAGTGGATACAATGCCAATGAAACGTGTTGGTCCTAGCGATAACAACTTGAAAAGCACTACGCTCAAATTGCAACCACCTGACGACCATGTTTTGATGAAACACATTTCAATGACTCAAGTCATCGGTGTATCGAATTATAATCTGACCACGCCTCAGTCCGCAATGAACGCCTACAACTGTAGTGTTGTGACCGTTCGATGTGCAGACATCGGCGTTGCCAAATACGCCGTGACGCAGGGTTGTTAGCGGTAACAATTTGTTTCCGCGGATTTACTTGAAGGTAATAAATATCCTGTCAGTATTACACAATAAAGACAAGTTTACTACAAGCGTGGCATCTGCAAACGCTGCATCATCCCAGTTAGACACTGGGTGTCCATTGCATCATAATTCTGTCTTCTCATCGCCTAATAATTCATTCGTGAATATTACCCACTACATCCATGTGTTTGTAAACAAATCTTGGACCAATATTTCAACCTTCGTGTCTGTCATTTCCAGGCGTCATTTCAAGATGAATCAAGAAGGCAGGGAATTTTTGCATCGCATCTATATCAAACGATTTTACATGGAAAATACTCCACATATCTAACTGTCATGCGTTGTACCTGTCTCGCCTTGATATTCGTCCAAAAGTTTATTGCAAAGGGTAGTGATATAAATATATAGAGAGCAGTTGTTAACTCATAAACGTATTCCAAGTTTGACGTAATCATAATGTATCAATATTATACTTCATTCTGTGCAAATCTAAAAATATTGGTAGGGTGTTATATTTATGATCAGAACGTTCAAATCATGTTCCAGCAATACTTTTAAACGTCATTTGACAAATAGCAGTACTGGTCGCCATATCCGTTACGACTGATCGTGTTCAAGATGGCAAGCAACAAGTCGAAGTCGCCTGCGCGTTGCATCCAAGCGACTGCTGCGCGCACATTGCTGTCGATCTGTGACTGTGTGTGTAAAGTGCGAGCGGAAGTGAGCGCAGTGGAACCAAAGCACCATGGACGAGCTGCCGGTCGTCGAGCAGGAGAACGATGTGGGCGACAGCAACAACCTCCGCAAGGAGCCCGCCGTCGCAGATATCGAGACAAGCGACTCTGCGCCGAACAGCGAGTTTGACCCCGACGCGTTCGCGGCACTGATGCAGAAAGAGCTGATCGCGTACAGCTTTTCGTGGGACCCGCTGCTGAAGGCGCTCCAGGCGCTCGGACTCTCGATGGCGCGTCAGCAGCGCGCACAAAAGAGCAACAACGACTCGGTCGAGGGCATGCACGACCAGGTCGGCTCGTTGCGCAATGAGTTGACCCAAGTGCAGTGCGAGAAGGACGCGATGGGCTCGACGCTCGCTGACTTGCGCGCGCAGATGGACAAGATGCAAACGCAGGTCGAGCAGCTCGAAGCGAAACAGCAGGAGCAGCAACAACAGCAAGACCAAGCTCGTCGCAATGACGATAGTCAGTCGAACAGCAGCGCGTCGCCGCCGCTGTCTTCACGACCCAGCGACGACCCGAGCGCGGGTGACAGCAAGGACTCGTTCGTGACGGCGAACGACCTCGTGAAGGCAAAGCGCGACATGTCGAAGGAGCTCCGGCGGTCACTCTCCGAGGCGTTTGGCGACGAAGACGTCGAGAGCGAAGAAGCCAGTGGTAGCGCGGATGGAGAACGCGCGGCAGGTAGCGACGACGCGACTGCGAACAGCGCGGACGCTCACTTGACACCGCGCAGGAGCTTCCGACGGCCCGGTGCGCCGTTCGCGTCGGATGCAGTCGTGAAGAACGAGATCAGTCGGCTCGACAAGCTCCAGGACACACTCCACGCAAAGCTCGCACTGCAGGACAAGCAGCTCGCCGCGTTGCTCGAAAAGGTCGCAGCGCTCGACACCGCGTCGTCCGACCTCGCCGCGCACCTTGCTAGCAACGACGACGCGACTGCAGCAGCAGCAGCAGCAGCAACAAGCGCGAGACGCGTCGCGACGCCACGGCAGCCGGATGAGCGCAGCGCGAGCGCAAACGTCGACACGGACGCGCTGTTGAATGACGTAAGCGAGCTCAAGGCAGCGCAGACCGCGCAGCTCCAGCAGCTCAAGGACCAGCACGAGACGCTCAGCAAGCATGCGGCCGACATCAAGGCGCTCGTGCACAGTCTCGACGACCTCGCCGTGCAGCAACAAACTGCAGCGATGATGTACGCGTCGATGCCAGCAGCAGCACCGACAGTGAATGGCGCTGCAAGCGGCGAGTCGCATAGCGAGCGGCGTCGTTCGAGTGACTTTGGGCCAGCGCAGCTCGATTTGTCGCTCGTGTTCACAAAGATCGCCGACTTGCGCCGCACAACCGACGCGTCGCTCGACTCGCTGCAGAAGAACATCGACTCGGTCGCGACTGTGCGCGACTCGCAGCAAGCGCAGCTCGACGCGCTGCGCACCGGTGTCGTGTTCAATGAGCACCAGCGTCTGCACTTGATCGAAGCGCGCCTTGCGATGCAGAAAGAGCTGCTCGATCGGAACCAGACGCACCAGGATCGCACGAAGCCGCAGCTCGCCGAGTGGCGCAAAGCGCTCGAGTTGAACGAAGACAAGCTCACGCAGGGCCTGTGCGACGAAGAGATCTTGCAGGAGCTCCAGCAGCTCCAGCGCAACTACCGCCGCACGTACCTCTCGTTCTCGCCGCTCATCAACTCACCACTGACGATCGCCGAGTCGCTCCAAGTGCTCGCAGAAGAAGTGACGCAGTTCCAGAACGGCGTCAAGGCTGGCGCTGTCCCGCTCCGCACTGTGAGTGGCCGCGACAATGGCAGTAGCGCAACTACGATGCTACCAAAGCGGAACGAGCGTGCCGACGAGTTCACAAAGAAACTGCGTTTCCTCGACGAAGAGGTCCACGCGACGCTCCAAGTGAACGTCGTGACCGAGAAGAAGAACGATCCGCTCATCAAGGGACTCGATGCGATGCGCGAGAAGGTGCGACTTTGTGTGTGCGTGTCAGACACGCTCGTGCTGGGACTGGGGTGGCGCTACTGCATATAGCGCCTTGTACTCACACTGACAGGATATATCGATCTTGTACGCAGCTCGAGAACTTGACGACGATGTGGTACCGGAACTACACGCAGCGCAAGCGCGCGAGTCGCGGCGCGAGCGATGGACAAGGGACGCTCACGGACGCGGACGTGACGCCACGCAGCGCGCGCAACGACGACGACAGTCTGCGCGAAGTCGAGCTGCGGCTCATGGGTGCTGTGCGGCGCCTCGGCCTCGTCGAAGAGGACGTCGAGCGACTGAACGCCATGTCAGCGATCAGCGCGTCTGAGATGGACGCTGCAGCGCGTGCAGCAGCTGGCAGCAACATTGGCGGCAAAGGTCGTAGCGACCATGACGAGCTCGACAAGCTCCGGCACGAGCTATTTGCCGAGGTCGCAAAGATGACCGCGATGCTTGCAAATCTCCAAGCGACGTCTCGCCTCGGTGGTAGTAGCAACACTCATAGCACGAGTCTCGTGCCAGCAATGCAGTCACAGCACCAGTTCGCAAGCGCGCGTGGTGCCAACCCGAGCCAGCACGACCTCGTGAAAGAGCTATCCGCACAGCAGAGCAAGGGTGGCCGCGAGCTCGACGGCCGGTTCCAGGAGGTCCACGACGACGCCGACGTGCAAAAGCAATTGTACGACTCGTTTGTCAAGGACGTGACGAAGAAAGTCACACAGGCTGTCCTGAACGCCGACAAGAGCGGTGCGAGTAGCAGTCGCATCAGTGGTGGGCCACATGCGTCGGGCGCCGGTAGCGCAGCCGCGAACAATGTGAACTACCGCCTCATGCTCGAGAACTTTACGCAAAAGGTCGAGGACCGACTCGCGGACGCGCGCGAGATGACAGCTGACGACCTCTTACGTATGAAGAAAGAGCTCGCGGATCAGCTCAAGCGCTGGGTCGACCTCGCGCTGCGCGACTTGCGCGCCGAACTAATGCTGTTGCCAATGGACACGGGCGGCGACTCGACGGCGATGGGCACCAAGCCCGTGATGTGCGTCGCGTGCAGTCGACCCGTACCGGTGTCACACCTCGTGCGCGAAGCCGGGTCGCTCCCGCCTGCCGAGGTCCAGGGCGAGCACAGTCCGCCGCACAACCACGGCGCGTTTCCACCCGACGCTGTACGTCGATCGTGGTTGTCGATGTGGACGTGTAGGAGGCACAGATTGACTATGCGTTGGTGATTGTGGCGATGGTCGTTGTGACGACAGGACTATGAGCGCACGGACGACGAGTATGTCTACCGCGCTGGCTTCCGTATGCCAGCAAACGACCGGTACGTTTGTGTGAGTGTGTGTATCGAACTCGAGTGCTGACACAATGGTTGCAAGTAGTACAATCGACTCACACTCACAATGCTTGCTAATGCTACTGCTGCTACTGCTACATGAGCAGGAAAACCATGACGCTACCGTTCTTGTCGGCCAACATGCGCAACAAGATGGTGCTGAACAAACCCGAGGGGCGACGAAAGCGGCCAGTGCGTCAGGGTCACAATGTCAGCCGCGTCGACACGGTCGTTCGAGAGGTACGCTGCGTCCTTGCATGCGTTTGCGACTGTCGTCACGATGTCGGTCTATAAAGTCGGCCACGAAACGTGTACTAACTACCTGTTCGCTATCTGTTGTTGTTATGTCTATTGCGAGGTAGGCAATGGAGCTCGACCGCTCGTCGCGTCTGCGAGTGCAAGAACCGCAACATCAACCGCAGTCTCAGTGAACGCAGTAGCGCTCGTGCCACATGAGAAATACATGCTTTGTCTGCATCTCGGGCGTTGCGCTTTGCAGGTGTGTGTGAACGTGTCATGTCGGCTCAGTTGACACCGACGAGAGTCACCGTCGTGCGTGGCTACATGGCCACCAAAGTGAATGGCTACTTCTCGATTCGTGTCGATCATTGATGGTGTGTAACTCGTATATGCCGTAGCAAAGGTAAGCAGTATGCTATAGTATAGAATCCGCCATTGCTTTCTTTCGCGCTGGACAGTATTCGATTCGATATATACAAATCGGCAGATGCAACAATACAAATTGCATTCTAGGTGCAATGGAAAATCAAGTTGTCATAAATGCAGCACACACCCAGTTCTGGTTTCGTCATTCCTGTCTAAATATCCAAACCACAAGTAGTCATGAAGAAAGCAGTGCATAACGAAATTACACAAAGCGGGCAAAAAAGCCAGCGCGCTACTTGTTTGCATGTTCCGCTTTTTGCCGAGCGACTGAACGACTGACCAGCTGCTCCCGCTCCGCATTATCACTGACATCATCACAGCAATAGCGGCCCACACAACCAAGCACGCCAGCCGCACTACGAACGACCGCAGCAACGCGCGACGCGACTGCGACGATCTCTTTTGAGGTGCGTGCGTACACCAGCGTGATCATCACTAGCGCATTTGCTTACAGCGCGCGCGATACCTGCGTCCCTCCAGTCCCTCTTTCCGTATTACATCGCGTTCTCGAACGTAACACCTCTGTGCTTGCTTGATTACGCTGTCGCGCCGCCGCCTGCGCATCCGCCATTTGCGCTCATTAGCTCGCACAACACTCCAGCGCTTGCATCCTCCGGTTCGACTCAGCACGCGCGCGCGCGACGTCCACGTACTGCCTCCCACCAGCTTTCTATCTATCTCCAGCACCATCACCTCAGCTTCCCATCGTCTCCAACAAGTCGCCGAGCACGACGTACACACGTGTCGATCAACTGCGCACTGCACCAACAGCAGGCGTGACGACAGCTACTATCACACACACACTCACATCACACCGCTTGACCCGTGCGCTTGCGCGTTCATGGGATGTTTGACAAGAGCGAGCAGTCTGTGAGTAGCAACAGCAGCATCAGCAGCTTCACGACAAAGAGCAACAACGGCATTGACCACAGCGCGCCAGCGAGCAGCTACTCGAGTTGGCGCGGTGGTGGCTGCGGCGCAGTCGCCGATAGCGACATTGGCGAGCCGAGTAGCGACGCTGCGGCCGAGCTCGACTTTGACGAAGAGTGCGCCGACAGCGACATCCTCGACGACCCAAACGACGGCGAGATGACGATCATGAACGATGACGACTTGGGCGACGACGACCTCGAAGAAGAGGTGCTCGAGGACTCGATTGCGTTCCAGGTCTCGCGCGCGACGGTCACGCGCACGGGGCTGCTGCCGTGCTGTGTCTTTGTCGGCCGCGTGACGTGGGGCACGGCCGAGTGGGAGATCTACTTTGGCCAGAAGCAGTTGTTGCGGTTGCATCTAAACCTGTACGTCCACCAACTGCTGTATCGCCACCGCGTACTGCGCGGCATCCACTTGCCGTGGACGATTTGGCGCGAGAAGCGCGCCGAACGCCGCGTCGCCGACGTCCACGTCGTGCAGCACTACATCCGAACGCTGCTCAAGGACCGCGAGCTGCGCAACTCGGAGCCGCTGCTCGCGTTCCTCGAAGTGTCGCCGTCACGCGCGATGTCGCGGTACGGTCCGAGCCTGAAAGAGGGCTACGTACACATGCGACTAAACGGTCCGTTCCAGCTCCCGCTCTACACGTGCTTTAACCGGACGATCGAGACGCTGTATCGGCATCTGTACCGCACGTGGATGCGCATTGCGTACGTGTCGTCGGTCGTCGGCTTCATCTTCCCGCTCTTCCTCATCATCATTACGAACCTCGGGACGTTCTTCACGCCGCAGAAGCAGCTCGTGAGCGACGGCGGCGACCGCATCTCAACGAAAGTCGACGCGCTCGGTGTCGTCGTCGGACTCTCGAGTCTCGGTGCGATCGTGTTCATCGTTGCGTTCGTGTACAAGTTCTTTGACCACCGACTTGGTGTCATCCGGCGCTGGGTCGTGCTCAAGCCGTCGTGTTTTGCGGCGTACCGAAACCGGTCGGATCGCGAACCGAGCGAAGTGTTTCTCTTTGACAAGACGTTCGCAGCAACGAAAGGGTCGTACCGCCAAGGCGTGTCGTGGATGCCGAGCGGCTTTGTCGTCGGTAGCAACGCGGGCTTCATCGAAGTCGACACGGGGCACTACTACACGCGCCTCACTGCGTTCGCTGCGCTCGTCGTCGTGTGCTACGGCATCATGGAGATGTCGACGCGCGCGTACGACTTTCACGACGTCAATGTCTCGAGTGCAGCTGCGGTGCCGCTCACGAGCGTACCGGAGCTCGCAAACTGGACCGCTGCGTCACTCGACGTTGGCGCAGACGGTAGTGCCGACGGCACGGGCGATCGGTACTGCGGCTACTACTTTGAAGTACCGGACGGCATGAGCATCTACGCGCGTCCGGATGCAAGCGCGCCGAACGCAGTTGTCTCGCAGCTCAAGATCCCGACCGCCGACAACACGTTTACGAGCAACACGAACTACTTTTGGCAGAGCAGCGAGATGGCGTACAACCTCGGCGTGATCACAAACAGCATCGGAGCTGGTCGCATCGTCGGCGTATCGAAGAAGATCGATCCAGCAACCGACCGGTTCCTGCCGTCGAACCTCACGGTCGAAATCGACGGCGTCGGGAACCTCACGCTCCGGGGCCTCAAAGGCTCGAACCTGCTGCAGTACCACGCGATCAGCCACTTGTGTGCGATTCCGATCAAGGTCGCGTCCGTTGACTGGAACACGCTCGGGCGGTACATCTTGATCTTGTTTATCGGTGGGATCATCGCACCGTCGTCTGGCCTCGCGGTCAACTACATCATCACGTACCTCGGACTCTGGCACGCGCACGTGCGGCGCGACCACTGGTACCGCTGCGTGCGGCGACTCCAGAAGCTCAAGCGGCAGGAGACCGAGTACCGGTACCACTCGTTCTCGCCCGAGCGTCTGAGCACCACGTGCGACTGGCTCTCACGCAAACCGATGGCGAGCGTCGCGGAGCTCGAGTCGACGCTCGAGTCGACGCCCGTGTCGGCCGCATCGGCAGCAGCTGTCGCGAGCGTGAGCAAGTCGCGGCAGAACTCGGACAGCTCGGACAACTCGGACGTCGACAGCAAGGGCAGCACGGACTCGGGCAGTTCGTTCTCGGCTGTGCCGGGGCCGCCAAGCGCCGTGGCGTGGCACGTCGACGGCGAAGACACGTACGAAGCGATGTTCAAAGCGATCAGCAACGCCAAGTACGAGATTCTGATCGCTGGCTGGTGGGTCTGTCCGGACCTTTATCTGTTGCGTCCAGGCCGGAAGCTTCCGTCGCGGCGCGCAGATGAGAAGTCGCCAAATGAGACGCAGCTGCGGAACCTGCTGCTGCTCAAAGCGCAAGCCGGCGTGAAGATCTACGTGCTCATTTACCGCGAAGTCAAGCTCGCACTGACGCTCAACAGCAGCTACAGCAAGCGCAGTCTACTCGTGCATCCAAACATCCGCGTGCTGCGAGACCCGATCTTCCAGATCCAGAGCCTCGGGTTCTGGTCGCACCACGAGAAGATCGTGTGCATCGACCAGTCACTCGCATTCGTTGGTGGTCTCGATTTGTGCTTTGGGCGGTACGACCACAGCGGCCATCCGCTGAGCGACCCGGGTGGCGACAAGCTCGCGGACCAGACGTGGCCTGGGAAAGACTACTCGAACCCGATCATCAAGGACTTTGTGCGCGTGAACCAGCCGTTCGAGGACCTGATCGACCGCGCGTCGCAGCCGCGCATGCCGTGGCACGACGTGCACTGCAGCGTGTCGGGGCCACCGGTGCAGGACATTGCGTACCACTTTATCCAGCGCTGGAACTTTGTGTGCTCGAAGAACGACTACCAGCTCCGCACGGGCTGGTGCATCTGCTTGCGCTCACGGCGGTTCAAGTTCCTCCCCAAGTGCCTCGTGCCAATGGACTTTAACGGCTGGCAGCTCCGATACCCGTCGTCCGACACGTCGCTCCAGACCGTCCCAGCTGTTGCAATCCGGCTCTCGCACAACGAGTCGAGCGACATGGAGCCGTTCCAGGTCATGGCGCCGACGACGTGTCCGAACAGCTTCTCGCCTGGTTTTGCGCTCCCGTGGCGCATGCGGCAACGACAGGGCAGCAGTGCGTCGTACGGCTCGGCCGACTTGCCGCTGCAGCAAGCTGGCCCGCCGCTGTCCGAGACGCTTGGCGACACGGAGATCTTGCGCGCACAGCGCGGCGAGTCGGTGCTCCAGGTCTTCCACCCGAACGCCAAGATCTGCAACGTACAGGTCTGCCGCTCGGTCTCGATGTGGTCGGCCGGTGTTCCGACCGAAGCGAGCGTCCAGACCGCGTACATTGATGTGATCACAAAGGCGAAGCACTTTATCTACATTGAGAACCAGTTCTTCATCTCGGGCGTCGCGTCAAACAGCGTCGTGAGCAACCGCATCTTGCAGGCGCTCGTCGATCGCATCGAGCGCGCGGTCAAAGCGAACGAGATCTTTCGCGTCTACGTCGTCATGCCGCTCCTGCCGGCGTTCGAAGGCAACATCCGGAGCGAAGAGCTCACGAACTTGCACGCGGTCATGCACTGGCAGTTTGCAACGATCAGTCGCGGCAAGTACTCGCTGTTTGCAGCGCTCGCTGGCGTGACGAGCAAGCCGGAGCAGTACGTTGCGTTCTTTGGACTGCGCAAGTACGGCATCCTCCCGAACGGCTGCGTCTCGACCGAGCAGATCTACATCCACAGCAAGTTGCTCATTGCCGACGACATGTACGCGATCCTCGGCAGCGCAAACATCAACGACCGTAGTATGATGGGCGACCGCGACTCGGAGATCGCAGTCGTCATCGAAGACATGCAGTTCCAGGACGGCTGGATGGGCGACAAGCCGCATCGGCGCGGCGTTGTCGTGAGCGCGTTGCGGCTCCAGCTCTTTCGCGAACACCTCGGGCTTACTGACAGCGACGACTCGCTGCTCGACCCAACGAGCGAGCGCACGTGGCTCCAGATCCGCGGCGTCGCGGCGCAGAACACGCGGATCTTTGAGACTGTGTTTGACTGCGCGCCGTCGAACCGCATGCGCGCGTTCACGAGCTTCCAGAACATTGAGATCTCGCAGATCTACGAGAACCAGCGCCTGAACGTACTTACCGTGCCTGGACGGCGCCATGCGTGGGACAGCGAGAACTTGAAAGAAGGCGACTACGCGCCGTGGACTGACGTGAACGGCGTCCCGATTGCGCGCGACAAGTTTGACATGGACGACTACGTGCTCGACAACGTAAAGGACCGGAAGAAGAAGCACTTGTTCAGCATGGACCACGACGGCTGGTGCTATGCGCGCAACTTTTCGATCTTCCAGGAAGTCCGGACCGGCAAGACGGACTTTAAGAAGCGCGAGAAGCTCCAACACTTTATGACCGACCGGCTCATGGCGCAAGTGCGGCGTCGGCGCTGGGTCAAGAAAGGCACGATGGCGCTTGCCGCCATGTCGCGGTACAGCTCGGTCAGCGAGAGCGACGATGACGAGCACAACCGGTTCGTGTCGCTCTGGCGCCGCTTCCAGAACGGCGAGTTTAGCCGCGCAAATTCGCTCACGATGCAGCACGCGCCAGCGCAGGCGTCGGCGACGTCGTCGGTCGCGCTCAGCAGCGACGCGTCGTACCCGAACTCGCCGGCAATGTCGAGCTTCCGACGCACGCCACTGAGTCCATCTTCGCGGCGCAACTCGCTCGGTGGCGGTGGCCGCAGCGGACCGGGCGGCTCGCGCAGTGCGCGCAACACGCGGACCAACACGTTTAATGGCGGTGGTGGCGGCGGTATCAGTGGTGGCGGGAGCAGCGGTCCGATGCACGACTCGGACGCGCACGAGCCGCATATTGGCGGCGGCAGCAGCTTGGACGACCGTGCGAGTGTCGAGTCACTCAGCATAGGCTTAGGCCAGTCGTTGCGCAAGTGGTACTCGGCCATGGACCTCGACTTTGGGCGGCGCTCCAAGTTCACGGCCGAGTACTTTGACCACGACAGCCAGAGTCTCCAGACCCCGCCGCGCCGAGGCGACGAGCCGCTGCTCGAGTCGGGTCGCGGCAGTTTGCGGAGTATCCAGAGCGGCCGCGACGACGAGGACGAGCGCGCGAGCAACGAGCTCGGCGAGTGTCAGATCGGTCACGTGAAGACCGCAGCGACCGTGCCGAAAGAGGGCGAGACGCGCGCGCGGCTGCAGCTCTCGGAGATTCGCGGCCACCTCGTGGACTTTCCGCTCGACTTTCTCGCAGAAGAGATCCTCAAGCCGTCGATCATGCCGAGTGACATCCATATCTAAGCGATTGTTGCGTGCTGCTTGCCTGCTACGAACAGATGCGAAAGTTGGATGGATGGAGAGAACAAAGACAGAGTGCGAGTTAGTGTGAGAGAGAGCAACATCGGATCGTGTCTTCCCTAAATTATGAGTGCGTAGACATATTCGGATGCAATTGCTTTGATATTGTGTGCGCAAGGTGAGGTCGTTCGAATGTCATTCGAGAGGGTGTGTAACACCGTGGCTGTGCACATGAAAGCCTGTATCAAGAGGTCTAGTTAGCAGTTGATTGTACATCAAGCCACGTCGATGTGTTCGTCAAGCTTGCATTCATCACTCAAAGTGCTGAAGGAAGTCGCGCTGTATCTCGCACAGTGTATTACTTCTATATGATTCTATCAATTTGTTCATAACTCTTTTTGCAACAACTTTTGATCCGCTTCGATTCAGACGACACTGTTTAAGATTGGTGTTTCTATTCGAATACACGGTGTTACTATTCGAATACATGCACAGAATCCCAAAAACACAGATCTAATCTCGATCTTTAGCACATGGCTGGTGAAATGAACTGCAAACGATCGACCAAGACGAATGCTCGTGTTCGTTGAGCAGCCTGCGAGCAACGGCGCACTCGCGCTGCTGCGCGCAGCAACCAAGCAGGAGCTGCCGCTCGAGGACCTCGTCATAGTCGCAGCAAAGCTCGCTGCTTCAAACGCGAGTACTACACCACCTCGCCAACTGACGTGTATCAGCGCGCGGGTCAAGCCAATCGAACGGCGTGTGCTGCTCGCACTGCCAATTGCTGTTGCTGCAGTCACCGCTGTGTCAAGCAGCGAGAACACTGCTATGCAGGTTTGTGTGTGCAGTCTGTGCTGCTGAGTGCTCAACACATTACTCTACACATCAATCACACTGACGACCATGGACTGTACACACACATACGCACGCACAAATGTCAGATCCTCGACACGGGCGATGTCGCCGTGCAGTTTGCGCGCGACGTGCGCAGCTGCTTCCCAACGCTCGTGCGACGCAGCCCCATGGCGTCCGATTCGGACGACGACGACGAGAGCGATACGGACGCCGATGACACCGACAGCAGCGCAACGCAGCGCGCGTCGCAACGACATGCCGAGCATCAGCACACCAAGCAAGTCCACGTCAAGCAGTTGCAAAACGCAGAACGCAGTGCAAGCGCGTACATGGACCGCACACGCGTCAAGCTACTGGCGTCGCTAGACGAGCTGCTCGACGCGTTCGCGGTCGTCGACATAGGTGAGACTCGCGCAGCGCTCGAGCTTGAAGAGCGGGCTGTGCTTGCACGCAACAGCAGCTCAGTAACAGCACAGTGTCAGTGGCTCTGCGTCGACCTGCCAGCAGCAGCGACCGCTACCTCCAGCAATAGCAGTACCGCGAGTGTCCACAACGTCGGACTTCTATTCTCCCACGCAGTGCTCGCTGGTCCAGCTGCCCGGTTCCTAACGATTCCGCTGCCGCGCTCGCTGCCCTATACAACCGGCGCGGCCGATGCCTGCGAGCTGTTCCAGGACGCGACGGTGCTGTCGTTCAACACAAAGCGCGAAGCGACAGCGCACGGTGGCGGCAAAACGCCAGCTGAGATGGTCGCAAACATCCGCATGCGCCACGCGAGTGGGACGTTCGTGACGCTTGTGGAGCCAACGACGACGTGGGCAACAGTCGCAGCGTCGTACAGTGCGATCCTACCGCTCGTACAAGCAGTTGAGGGCGAGTTGCGGCTGCGTCGCGTCGTTGGCCCAACGACGAACGAATCGCTCGAGCTGCTGCTGATGACTGGTGGAAACACTGTCGATAGCGATAGTGACAACGACAGCACGTCGTGAGCTACGGCACGTCCCACAACGCAGTATACAAACTCGCAGTCTATTTGCTTTCTCTCTCTATCACATACAGAAACGCCGTTGCTGGGTCGATCGCTTCGTCCACATGCAGCTATCGAACGATCCACTCGACTCCTTTGCTGTCGCGTCCTTACACTGCGTTGACTGGCCCAGCAGTCTCAACACTAGCCGTTGGACCGAGGCACATCCAGTAGTCGTTCTCGCGCAGTACGCTGTTGATCGTGTTGCGCGTCGCGCGTTCGCGCAGCGACCCGTGCGGATTCTTCTCAGCGCGCCAAAACCACGTCGGCTCGAGCGTCTCGAGCACGTCTTCGTCGTCCATGGCTTCGTTTTCATTGTACGACGTCACGAGTAGCGGTGTCTGTACGGTGTGGAGCAGCAGTCGGAGACTTGGGAGCCACTCGTCGTAGCCCCAGATGCCAGCGTTAAAGCACACTGCGAGGTCTGGACGGGTGTACGCAGCAGCGTCAAGGTAGTACGCGTCAAAACTGCCGACAAAGTACCGCAGCTCGACCTGGCACGTGCTGCGTTGTGCTGTCCAGCGCTGCGAGTAGGACGACTGGTGCAGCTGACGCGCAATGTTTGGACCGACGAGCACGAGCTGCAGCGTCTCGTAGCGACCTTGCGCTGCGAGCGACTCGAAGAACGCGTCAAAGATCGCGCACGTCTCCTGTGCCGTGTTGCCTTCGCGGTGGTCGGCGCCGACGAGGTGGATCGTCAGCGTCGTACTAGCTGCTGCGGCAGGTAAAGTTGGTGATGATGTCGACGCTGGCACGACACCCGCGGCAACCACGGACGATAGGATCGCGCTCGCATTGCTCGCATCCGGCCCAGTTGCGCTGATGTCATTGCTGGACGACAGTGCGCTTGGGTGCTGCGTCTGCAGGCGATGGAGGCACTCGATGAGCGTCCTGGCGCGAGTCTCACGATGCGTCTCGTCCTCCATGTTTGACTTTGCGTGTCAAAATGTGAATGGCTTGGCTTAAACGTGCACTCTGCAATAGCAAATCGAATCACTTGTAGTATGTATGTCTGCTGTATGAAAACGATATTTAGTTCCGTT
>JAADWX010000651.1:0-16937 GCA_023336405.1 Globisporangium echinulatum | reverse complement strand
TGCATTGTTTCGCACAGTTGCAACTACGTTCGTCTTCTCGTGTTCTGCTCTTTCATTTGAGCTGCTGGTCATGCTGTTTTGCGCAGTAGTTGCAGAGAAAAGTTGAGAAACAAGAATTTTCTAAACTTTTGGCGCGCACTTTATTTGCCTGGGTTTCTGGCCTGCTTCGCTGGTCTACAATTATGTATTTGTATATATTGCTGCCACAGATTAGTTTATTTAACCGTGATAATCAGCAAATCAATCATTTTAGATGAACAGGTTTTAGCACTAACGAAGATAAATGGATAACCGTGCGAAGTAACGTATTCAATTATATGGCGTATTCGCTGCTCATGGTAACTCCAACATTTTCGCCACAATATGTTTTTAGCCAGCAAGTGGTGAAAGTGTTTTTTGAGTGTGTGAGCAATGCCTGAAGCGTTTTGGCACTTGACACGCATGACGACTACAAACGGCGATTACGACGGCAGCGAGAAGCAGCAGGTTGTGCCGTCACCGACGCCACCGAGGCGCCGCAACAAGTACACCCTCGAATTCAAGCTCAAGGTTGCGAACGAGTATGTGCCGGGTGACATTGCCCGCGGCTCCGAGGCGCTCGCGCGGCAGTACGGGCTGCACAAGTCGATCGTCATGGCATGGGTCGCGAAGAAAGACCTGATGGCGGAGCGGCTTGCAGCCAAAGGTGGCAGCAGTGCTGGGCGCCACTCATTTCGCCTCGACCGCAAACTGCCGCATAGCGCGCTCGAGGACGAGCTCGAGCGATGGATACAGCAGCAGTCAGTGAGCGGCGAGCGCATCCGCGACAAGGACGTCAAGGAGAAAGCCATGTGCATCTACCTCGACATGCACGGCGGCGTCGCGCCGACCAGTGGGCCGCACATATTCAAGGCTTCGAGTGGCTGGCTCGCTGGCTTCAAAAACCGCAAGAACGTTGCTTTGCACCGAGCGAGCCGAGGCGACGGCAGCGACGACGCGCCGGTAGCTGCGACGCAACTGCCAGTCGCCCAGCCAGTGACGATAGCACCACGGCCACCAACAACAGTATCAGTCGCATCAGTCGCTTCCATCACACCAGCAGTGATTGTCGCAGGTCAGCGCGAGGTCATGACGGCCGGGAGTAAACGACTGGCCACCACAACGACCACGACTGTCGCCACGACCCCCACAGCCAGTATGACGACTCCATCAGCACCGACCACGACGACGTCCCAAAGCGCCAACCCAGCAGCAGCAGCAGTACCACTTGACGTCAGCGCCATCCCGACTGCGTGGATCGCGTCGGTCGATCGGCGCCTCGGTGATCTGGCGCACCAGCTCGAGCACCTCGTGAACGGCCAGAACCTGCTGCTCGGGATGCTGCAGCGCCTGACGCCGCTCGCACTGCCGTCAGTACCGCCAGTCGCTATTGCGCCCGCGGAGCCGTCAGGACAGCCAATCGGTTCACTGTGTAGCGTCAATGGCGATGCCACGAACACCACGTCGAGCGACGAGACAGTTGCAGCAGCAGCAGCCACATCAGTCGAGGCAGCACCGGCTGCAAAGCGTCGACGAGCGTCCTAGCGTCGCGCCATCGCATCTGCTGGCGACACTGACACGGAACGAGCAAGACGACGCAGCTGGGCAGACACGACGACGTTGTGGCAACGTATAGCAACGATTGGGGGCTGATGCATATGTACGCTACATGCGCCTGATACAAATATACATGTATTAAGTACGCATTAAGTACGGACTAGGTACGCACTAACTAGCCAACACGCACTTGCGAGGGGCTAGATGAGGAAGAGGAAGAGCGCGTCGACGAGCGAGCCGCCCGAGCCAGAACCTGCGAGCGCGCGTTTCTTGAAGAGCAGTTCGGTCGGCGCGCGGATCTGCGACAGCTCGTAATGCACCTGCTCGAACGTACGGTACTGCAGGTCCATCGTGCCGATCGCCATGAGCAGGTCGCCGGCCGACGCGTGCTCGAGCCCTGGCGCCGACCGTGCGTCCGTCACGTCCTTGATGCAGACGCTGTAGCCCTTGGTCTTGGTCTTGCCTACGCTGTGCTTCTTCTTCCGGTCCGACGCCGCGTCCTCGTGGCTGCAGTCGCGCAGCTGCAGTCCAACGCTGCCGCCGCCGTAGACGACCTTGTAGAACTTGGTCATCGCGTCGCTCTTGCTGCTCTTGTTGCTCGTTGATGCTGGTGTTGGTATTGGACGCGCCGTTACGGGCCGCTTTGATGCTACGGGCTGCTCGATGCGAAAGCTCTGGCGCGACGCGAGCGGAATCGGTCGCAGTCGCGGGTGCTGCGGACGCGGCAGCGTCTCTTGCTGTTGTTGTTGTTGTTGCTGGCTTGCAGCATCGCTACGGCTAGCAGGTGGCGACTGTGCTGTCGCGCCCAAGTCGCTGTCCTGCGTCAGTCGTGCAAACGTGAGCTGCGTCGGTCGCGGCAGCTCACGCAGCGTCGCGATGATGTCTTCGAACCGCATCGCGTCGAGCTGCACGGTGCGACTACCGTCCCCATTGCTGATCGCGCCCACGAGCACGTCGCCGACCTGCGGGTCGAGCTTCTGAAAGTCCGGTGCGATCTTCGTCGGGTCGATGCGCGTGATCAGCGTGTGGAGCGAGCACGGATCCATGGCCAAGGAAACGCCGAGCGGCTGCTGCGCGCGCCATGCAAACGAGTACATCGTCGCGACGTCTGATGCGACGACATGCTCGGGTTGGTCGTGCTGTCGTGACACGAACCGCAGCGCAATGGGTAACTCGCAGCGCTGCAGCACTTTGACTGCCTGCCGGAAGCTCGTGACGAGCTCAACTGCTGCGTTCCGCGGTTGGAACGCCACGAGCACGTCGCCGACAGACGCTGGAGACTGCAGCACGTCGGGCGACGAGCTGTCGGGCACTTGACATATCACGGGCTGGTCGCGCTCGTTCGGCGTGAACACGAGCCCGAGCGCATGCTGGCGCCAGATCACGTCGTACGTCTTCTTGCGCGACGGCGGGGCGCTCTGCATCGCGCTGCTCATGAGCAAGAGATGTGAAGGAAGAAAAAATATGAAGAGGCGGCTCTGTAGTGTCCTGTTGATGAGGTTGTTGTGGTGGTGGCAGTCGCTTGTAGAGGTCAAGCAAGATCAGGAAGTGATGATCGCTTCCGTCTGTTCTTGTTTGTTGGGAGAGATAGATGAGATTAATGACAAGCATGCGACTTGACGATTCCTCTTACTGCATACTTGATTCTGTTAAATTGCATACAAATAGGACTGAACATCGACCGAACTCAACACACTCCTGGTCTTGCACAGTCTCGTCTCCTAATTGTTGCCTTTTGTTGTTCGACGTTGTCGTCCACACACATGCACTCACTTGTGCGCGTACACACTTGCACAACTATCTTGTTGTTGCTCTCCTTCAATCGTAGAGCAGACTGCGCCACTGCCAGTGCACGATGCTGTTGACAAAGTCCGTGATGACGCGCCGCTGCGCAAATGTGAACCGCCGGTTCGGTGGCTCCTCGCGGCGACAGATCTCGATCTTGACGTTCCCGCTCTCAACGGCGTTGCTGTCGCTGCTGTCGCGACCGCTCACGTTGCTGTGGTTGCTCGTGCTGCTCGCAAAGTCGAGCAGCGGCTCGTCCATGACGCCGCTCTCAAACGTCAGGTGGATGATCAGGTCGTGCGTGTTTGGACAGAGCAACAAAAAGTGGCACGCAGCCTCTTCGTCAAACTGATACTCGCGCAGCTGGTCGGCGTACACGTCGCGCAGCCGCAGCGCAAATTCTTGCCAGCACACGCCGTCGACATCGAGGAGCTGCGCGAGCGTCGGGTCAATCTCTTCGAGCGGCGTACAGACCGAGAGACGCAAACACTCTTCGAGCTGCTGCGGTCCGACGTCGACCTGGAAGTGGTTCGCTGGCAGTGCGAGCGTCGCAGCGACCTTGGCGCCCGGTCCGGTCGTGTCATCGTACAGCAGACGCGACCAGAGCAAGTCGCGCTCGTAGTGCTGCGCCGCGACGCGGAAGAGCTCCTGGACAAAGTACTCGGCCTCGAGCAGCGCGCGCTCGACTGCGAGCACGCCGTTGCCGACGCCGAGTGCTGCTGTCGGCGTCGCGCTCTTGAGCAAAATGAGCTGAATGCAGTGCTTGCGTCGCTTGCGGTCGTGCACCTCGAGCCCAAAGCCGTCGGCGACGCTCTGCGTCGTGATGAGCAGCGAGTAGCCGGCAAAGTGCTGCCGCGATGGCACGTGCCCAAACGGCTGCGGCCCCGTGCGCGCCGCGTGGCGATGGAAGAAGCTGCCGGACGGCGAGTGGCACACAACGGCGTCCGGTGTGCCAAACTGCATGAGGTCGAGCACTTCGTACCGCGCGCCGTGGCATGCAATGTACCGCAGTAGGATCTTCACGAGGATCGACTCGGAGCAGTTCGAGTGCAGCTGCGTCGGCGGCAGCTCGACCACGGCCGTGCGCAAGACACTGTCGCGCGACTGCTGTGCTGCCGCAGCGACGCGGCTCCCACGCTGCACGCGGTCCAATGTGGATGTTGACGATGCTACTGCTGGTTGCGGCGGCTCGGGGTACGCGTGCAAAAAGCACCGCACGCCCTTGACAATGTTCTGGAATGACTGCGCGTCGTGACCGGCGTGGAGCGACGACGTCGACAACGTCGACGGTGCGAGTGCAGTGACTG
This sequence comes from Globisporangium echinulatum, assembly GCA_023336405.1. Lineage (NCBI taxonomy): Eukaryota > Oomycota > Peronosporomycetes > Pythiales > Pythiaceae > Globisporangium > Globisporangium echinulatum. The sequence goes on along the minus strand of JAADWX010000651.1, from coordinate 12,270 downwards.
CAGCGTCATCATCTGAGCTGCCGTCGGCTGCACTCGCGTCAACTGTACCACTGCTGTTGCCGCCATTACGCATGTGCTCGTGCTGGTCGTTCGACCACTTGGTGAGGTACCGCTGGAAGAACCGGATCGTGAAGCTGTAGATGATCGCGCGCGTGCGCAGCGCGTCGCGAAGCCACGTTGAGACGCTTGCGACCATTTCACCTGTTACGGCAGCCGCTGCTCCAGTGCTGTTGCTGCTGCTCGCTGCGCCACGAGGCACTCGTGTCCGTGCGAGGTGGCTCTGGAAGCCGAGACCGTGCTGCACGAGGTCGCGCTCGCTCACGAGCACAGCTCCAAGCTGCACGCCGTGGTGGTCGCACTTGAGCTCGAGCAGCAGCAGCAGCGCTGGCGCAGCTGACGAACCTGACGCACTCGCAGTCGAACTCGCGTGCCAGCCCTTGAGCTTGCCCTGCGCCGTGCCGGGGAAGAAGAACCACTCGGCAAAGCCGTCAGCGTCCGAGCCAAACATGTTGGCCGACGACAGCGATGACGACGACCCCGACGTCGGGAGCGCCGACGTGCTGCGTGATGGCAATAATGGTGACGACGACGACGACGCGCCAAGCGGCACTGCAACTGCTCCTAGTGTCTGCGGCGCGAGCGTTGCGAGGCGTCGGAACCCGAGCGCGCGCAGGTGCTTGGCGTACTCGTGATAGAAATCGTGGGCCACGCCCATGCGGAGGTGAAAGATATTGCGCATGATCTGCTTCTTCATGTCGCGCACGGCGTCGCCCTCGGTCGCGCACATGCCAACGACTGTGTGCTCGGTGTAGAACGTCGCGATCGCGCGCTCGTTGCCGCTAAACACAAACTCCTTCTTGTACGAGAGCAGGTTCACGAGGTCCATCGATGCCTGCAGTGCACGTAGTCGGCCGTCCTGGATCGTGTCGGTGTCGTCATCGTCGACGTACTCGTCGTCGACCTTGACGACGTGCCATCGCTCAACAAACGTCACGCGGAAGCGCTGGTGCAGCACTTGGTGCCCACTGCGTGCCATGCGCTCGACGATCCCGAGCGCGACGGGCTCGTCCATCTCTTCGCTCGCCGTCAAGTGCACGAGCTTGTCAAAGAGGTTCACGCACACGGCGTGGCTCGTCGACCGGTCTTCGTACTGCTGCCACCGGCGCTGGAACGCGTCGCTCACGTGCCGCAGTGGGTTGGCGCGCTTGTCGTTGCTGCTGCTGCGACTGGCGTCAGCTACCACGTGCAGTGACGGCTCCGACACTGCGGCGTTGCTGGTGGTTGCACCATTCGTCTCAGACTGCTGCGACACAGCTATTGCTGCTACTGCGCTATCGTGGTACTGGAACCGCGGGCTCCACGCAAACTCGAGCTGCTTGCGCCACGAGAAGCTCACGCCTGCTGCAGCAGCAGCCGTCAGTGAGAGCTGCCGCGACTGGCTGACACCAAAGTTGTTGCTGCTACTGCTACTAAAGCCGCTCACAGGCGACGACACGGGTGACACGAGGTCGCGCACCGACACGGCGCCTGCTGCTTTTACACCAGCGCGGCGGCTCTCAACTTCCGCTGCTCTTGTTGTTGCTGGTGTTGATGGTGGCAGCGCAGATGGCGGCTGTGGCTTGGCACCTGCAGCGTCGCTTGCAGCAGCCGATCCAGCAGTTGTATCGAGCGCGCCGCTGCCAGTCAGCACCGGACCCTTGGTGTTCGTGAGCGGCAGGTCCCACGGCGCGACCGAGTCGCCCGCGTTCGCTGCCTTGGACGACGCGCCAGGACCGCCGAGGCGTCCCGGTAGTGCACCGCGCGCGCGTGCGCGTGCTGCCAGCAACGCGTTTGCAGCGCCGGCGTTTGCGCGCATGCGCTGGTTCGCTCCTGCCGGTGCTGCTGCGTTACCGCTACCATTCGGCTTGAATGCACTGGACGCGCCGCCCGTGATGCTGCGCTTTGTCGGTGACGGCACGGTCCGATCCGTCTTCATACCGGTGTTCGAGCTGCCCCGAGAGATGCTCGTCGACGCAGGTGTTGCACCGCTGGTCTCACTGCGCAAGCTCCGCGACGACGACTGGCTCGATATCTCGCGGTGCAGATCGGTTGGCACGCCGCTGATGCTGCCAGCGCCGCCGTTGCCGCCACCACCACTGGCTTGCAGACTCGCGTTGCTCACTGCACGCGGGCGGTGCACATCGCCGCGGTCGGACGCGAGCGTGTGCGCTTCGCGCAGGTACTTGCCGAGCGCGCTACCGTCGATCGCGCGCAGCAGCGCGGCGTCGAGCACGCGCGGCAGCGTCACGTGGCGCGTGAGGATCACCATCGCAGGCTGCCAGAGCTCGACAAAGTCGACGCAACAGTCTTTCGGCAGCACGAGCGAGCTCTTGCCGACTGCGCTGCCGCCACCGCTCGCGTACAGGTCGCGCGGATGCACGACTGCGAGCCCAAGCGGCGCAGCGCGCGCGAGGCCACTCTTCTCAAACAGCAGGCTGCGCGCGAGGCTCTCGCGGAGGCGCGACCACGTGAGCACGCGCGCGACGTGCACGAGGATCGTGTCGACGACAGCACTGCTCATGTTGTACCCAAACGCGCGCAGTCCGTCGGTGCACGACACGTCAATGACGTAGTAGAACGACCGCGTCGACGACGTTGACGACGCTGATGCCGACAGTGTTGCTGACTCGGTCTCAGTCGCGCCTGCAGTCGCAACTGCAGTGTCCGGTGACGACGCTGACAAAGATGCGGACGCGCCGTGTGGGTGCGCGCTTGGGTACAGCAGCAGCTCGTGCTCGGCAAACTCCTTGGTAAACTGCGCCACGGCCAGCGATGTCGTGCCGCCCGAGTGGACAAACCCGCTCGTGACTGTCGACTCGGAGGAGCCCGTCATCGACGTCCACGTGAGTGCAAACTTGTTCGAGACCGAGTCCATGTCCGACATGTCCGACTGCATCGAGTCTGACCGATGGAGATGCAGTCGCTGCATCGAGTGGCTCGACGCGTAGTGCGAAGCCAGCGGCACGGGTCCGTCTGCGTCGCTATGTGGATCGGGCGATACTGTCTCGAGCCGCGCAACGAGCCGAAAGTACTGATGGCACGTCGGCTCGTCCCAGCGCGTCGCTGCTGCAGCGCTCGCGTCGTGCATCGTGAATTCGTCCGTCGCGCGCTGCTTTGAGTAAATCGTTGGCCGCAAGTGCGACGGCACGCAGCGCAGAAACGACTGGAGCTGCTGCACAACGTGATGCAGGTCCCACGGCGCGATCGGTGCTGCGAGCGCGAGCTTCGTCACCGACGCCGACGAGAGCTGCCACGACTTTTCAAACACGGACGTGAGGTACTGCACCTCCTTGGGCAGTGCCGTCGCAGCGTTGCGCTCATCCGGTTGCTGCTGCTGCTGCTGTTGTTGTGTACTGCGCGCACATGCCGTTGCTGCGAGCGACTTGAGCGTCACTTCGATCTGGTAGTCGAGCATCGCTTCGCGCAGGTTCGACTCGAGCAAGTCGGCGAGCTCGTGCGTGTGGATGCTCCCGCGGATCCAGAGTTGGCACCGCACAACGTGGTGCACGCCGTTGTTGTCGCTGTCGCTGGTGTCGACCAACAGCGCCGTTGACGCGCCGCGCGACTCGTTCGCGTCGTCAAAGTGCTCGAGCGACTTCACGACGTGATGCTCCGAGCGCTCGGTCTCAGGCTCGACGCTCTGGTGCGCAAGAAGCTCGATGTGGAACACTGCGAGGCCCTTGCCGATGCGCGAGAGGAAGCCCGGCGAGAGCCGCAGCTCGGGGTTCAGGTTCAGCACAAACGACGCGTGGTCGAGCACCTTGGGCTGCTGCTTTGCAGCTGCATCGCTCGACAACGGCCGCGACGACGCCGACAGCGACGACAGGAACACTGGCGACACAATGTCCGATGACGACGATGTCGAAGTCTCGAGAGGTGTGAGCTCGCGCGGCGCTGCGTCGACTACAAAGAAAAGCGACGGGTGCACGAACGTCGGGTCGTGTAGCGTCGGCGCCTCTGCGTCGGGCTTGGTTGCCAGCGGACCGACATGGGTCGAGTGGCGTCGACCTGCACGCATGTGCGCTGCATCTGCTGCTGCTGCTGCATCGTTCGCGCCGCGCGACGCTGCACTGAGCGCGCTCATGTTGCGCACAAATGGCGCGGCCGAGAGCGTCTGCGAGAGGAACTGCAGCAGCGCTGTTGCGTCGTGGAGCTTGTGCGGCAGCACAAAGTCAACGACCTGCGCTGGCGTGCCGCCGGGCGGACACACGAACGCCATGTCGCTCGCGCTGAGCTGGAACTTGGCGTTGCGCGCAAGCAGCTTCATGAGCACGAGCTGCGTCGCTTCGTCGAGCTTGCGCTCGAGCACGCGGCAGAGCTCGTGCGTCACCTCTTCACCAGCAGCACAGACGCCAAAGACCTCGAGCAGAATGCCCACGGCGAGCGGCGCTGCAGACGATGACGTTGCTGACGTTGATGATGACGGCGCAGACGCTGTAGAGGACGGCGGTGCACCGATCGATGCGAGGCCGCTGCCAGTACGCGCGACCCAGCGGCGACTGTTGTCGAGTGCGTCGCTACTGCCACTATTACTCGGCTCGGGCTTGACGCTGATCTTCATGTAGAACACATGGCCACCGCGGTCGCGGTACACAAACACGTGGCGCCGATTGTGCACTTGGAACTGCTCGAGCGCCGACGTGCAGAGCATATTGAGCGCCATCGTCGGCGCCAATCGCTCGTGGAGGCGGAAGAACGCCGAGTACTGCCGATCGCACTCAAATTGCCCTGGCCAGAAGAACGGCTCACGACCTGCAGCGCCGAGCCCGACGAGGTTCGAGCCCGAGTCGTGGCGCTGCGGTGACCGCGGACTCGCGACCTGCGCGTGCGTCGGCGGGAGCAGCACGTCACTGCACGACCGTGTCTCGTGGAGCTGCAAAAGCAACAGGAACTGGTTCACGCGCTTGCACGCAGCGAGTACACCCAAGTGCAGCCTCGTGAGTACACCGAGACGATCGAACGGCTGCGTTGTCGTACCGGCCGATGGCGTCGATATTGACGCGAACCGGTCCGGGTGGTGCAGCCGGAGGTGTACGTGGTCGCCCTCGACCGTGAAGAACGCCCAGTACGGGATCACAAAGCCGGCGTCGGTCTTGTCAGTTGCTACATCGTCGTCGACAGGTGACGCATCGGCATTGGCTGCTGCTTGTGTCTCCTGGCGCGGCTCGACGACAAAGTAGACACCGTCGACGTGGTGCACACGCAGCGCGGTGCCGCGCGCAAACTCCTTCTTGAATAGCTCGACGGGGTTGTCGAGCGCGTCCTGGCTCGTCGCGACAAAGTCGAGCGGGTACTTGGCGGTCGTGAGCGAGTGCGCCGGCAGGTCGGCAAACAGTCGCTGCACGAGCTGCCCGATCGCTGGCGTGAGCCGGTTCGCTGCGCGCAAGATGTCGAGCACCTCGACGCTGCACCACTCGCGCATGTCCTTGCGCACACGCTGCAGCGCCTGGCGCTGGAACAGCGGCAGCGTCGAGATCACGTGCGCGCGCGACGACGACAACGACGGTCCGTGTGCGCTGCCGCTACCACCGTGAGTGCTGTCGTCCATCTCAAACGGCATGTGCGGGTTCGCACCTGAGCGATGCGCTGTGTCGACGAGCTGCTCGTTCGGCAGTGTGAGCGTGATGAGCCGCAGCGCGATGCGCGACGACGGCGCTTTGCCAAACCACTCGGCGACCTGCGAGACGCTGTCCGTTGCGTCGGCGTTCGGCTTGCTCGTCGACCGCAGCAGCGAGTCGAGTCGCGTCGCATAGTGCTCGTCCGTCGACGCGTCGGACGCGGTCCGCGCCTTCGCTTCGTCCTTGGCGACCCAGTCCTTGCGCATGTCAATGAACGACTTGGTGCTCGCGCTGCGCGGGATCGAGTTGCGTGGCGGCGCGTTGTCTGGGCGCGGCGCAGCGCCGTGTGCACGCGGCGTACTGATCTCGCGGCACTCGAAGCGGAAGAAGAACGGCGCCGAGAAGATCGACGTCGCGACTGCGACCTCCTTATTAAACTCGGCGTCCTCGTCGACGCCGCCTGCGTGCGGCTCGAGCAATGGTAGGTCGGTATCCGATGTCTTTACAGGCGGCGGGCGGTTCTGATCGCGGAACCGCCGCGTCGTCTTGCTTGCGTCCGCTGCTCCGCCACTCGTCGCGCGCGGCGATGCCTTGGGCAGCGGCGGTTTGGAATGCGGCGAAAACGCCTTTGGCGCGCTGCTGTCCGTTGCTACCGTGTTCAGTGCGGCGCGTGCGTCCTGCGCGGCTGCAGCGTCATCGATCGACAGCCGCGCGTCCTCGTCCGACACGGGCGCCGAGCTCACTTCGTCCGAGTCGTCCATGAGTACGTGGAGCTCCAACTCGCTCTCGCCAAGCTCCTCGTACGCTGCGACCTCGCTGCCAGTGAAATAAAAGTACTTGGTGCCTGGGATCGGCACGAACGCCGATTCCAAGATGCCTTCAACCGCCTTATCGAGCCGCTTCTTGAGCGCCGCGCGCTGGCTGCCGCGCACGAGCGACTGGCACGCGCGCTTTGGCGTTGCAGCCTGCATCATGCGGTACAGCAGCGTGATGTCGAGGTCCACGGGGATTTCGATGCAGCTCGTGAGCGCCTGCAGCAAGTCGCTCTGCTGCACGCGACTGCCCTCGCGCAGCGCAATGTACACGCCGCGCGAGAAGTTGTGCTCGTGCGCGCGCTTAACCTTCTTCTGGAATCGCCGCGACGCCATCGCAGCAGCGCTCAGCATGAGCGTTGGCGTCGCAGTAGCCGGACTCGGCATGACCAATGACGGCAGGCCACCACCCGGCGACAGCAGCGACAGCCGCCGGTCGTCTCGTCCTGCTGGCGTTGCAAGCGGCTCGTCCTTGGCAGCAACTGGACTCGCAGTAGCAGCACTAGTAAAAAAGAGCTGCTTGAGGATCCGCTGCGGCAGATCGTTGCGTGCAGTCGCCGACGCGGCACTGCGCGGACAGTCAACGACATCGCTCGACAGACGCGCGACCGAGCACTCGTAGAACGCGACGTGGAAGAAGCCCGAGCCGAGCGCGCCGCCCTCACGCTCAATGAGCAAGTGAAAGTCACAGCCGTACGCAGTTTCGCGGCTCACGGCTTCGCAGAACGCCTGGTCCTCGGGCGTCGACGCGCCGCGCAAGTCGCGAAAGTCCTCGCCGCTCTGCTTGTCGTCGCGCGCGCCGTGATAGTGCCCCATGCGCCACGACTTGTACCCTTCGCGGAAGCTCAAGCGACGCTCCTGGTACAGCACAATGTCGTCTGCCGACACTGACATGCGCATCAGCTGCGATTTGGCACTCGGCTCGACCGCAGGCTTTGGTGTTGGCGTCGTTGCTGCTGAACTCTCGCGCATCAGCGGCTTTTGTTCGCTGCGGAGCCACGTCTGGGTGTCACTCGACGGTGTCACGGACGACGTCGTGGCGCGGCGCTTGAACTTGGCAGGCGCCTTCTGCCGCACCTGGAGCGTCTCGAGCGACGGCAGGAACGCGAGCACGACCGTGTCGTCGCCCACGAGCTTTGCAAAGCACTTGCCTCGGCTCAGCGCGTGGTGCGCGCCGTGATCGAGAAACGCCGACGAGACATGGTCCTTGAGCCACAGCGGCATCTGACCGCTCATACCGTCCTGAATGAGCTGGTCGCTGTCGTCCCACGCCGCGACGCTCGTGGGCTGCTGCCCCGAGATCGCGCTGCCGTTGCAGTCAGTCCACGCGACTTCGCAGTCGCTCAGACCGTGCAGCGTGCGTTCTAGCATCGAGTACAGGTGCTCGTTTGCAAGCGACACCTTCGGTACGACGACTGCGCCAGCAATTGCTGCATCAGCGGTCGCAGCAGCAGTGAGAGTGAGTGCCGGCGACGGCACACTCGATGTTGCGATTGTGCCACTACTGGCAGTCGCGCCACTGACCACCGAGTGCTCGGTCCCGCCACCGTTGTCGAGGAACATGAGAAAGTGTTCGGTCCGGCGCTTCGCGCTGCGCAAAAGCCGCGCTGTGCTAAACGGTGGCAGCAGCTGCTTGCGCGTTGCAGCGTAGAGTCGATCGCCGTGCCACGTCGCACCGACGACGTCACTTGCGTCCGTGCCGCGGAGCTGCTTGAGGCTCTCGTCAAAGTGCAGCACGCAGTCGAACGTGTAGAGACACGCAAGGACGTGGCGGTCGCTCCGGAAGATGTAGCCGCGAATGAGCTGCAGCAGGTCGTTCTCGCCGAGGTACGTCGTAGCGCCAGGAGCGTCGTCAGCGTCTTCGTTTGCCATCGATCGTCGCTCGCCCTCGAGAGTGCTGGAAGTCGTCGTCGCCATCGCTGCTGTCGTCTGGCTCGGCCGTGGCGTGTCTTCAAATGGCACGTCGTGGCCGACTGCGTGCTTGAGGCCCCAGTGGAAGCGGTCTTTCCGGTCGACTGCGCTCGCAAAGCTACAGCGCGTATTGACGACACCGTGCTGCGGCTCCATCCAGATCGACGTCATGAGACACGTTGCCGAGACGCGCCGCAGTGCGTACTGCACGAGCGACGTCTTCGTGTTGCCGTTCTCGTCCTCCATCACGATCTCTCGTCCAAACACGATGCTCTCGAGCTGCTGCTGCGACGACGCGTCGTCGTCGTCGCTCGCCATGCGCCAGTCGAGCACCCAAAAGCCGCTCTCGATGCGCGCTTCGTGGAGCCGCCGCATCGCTGCGAGCAGCGCGCCAGGGCTCGTGATGTGCCAGCGCCAGCTCGAGTGCCACATGTACGATCCAAACACGCTGCGCAGCTGAAGCTCGCTACCACCGCAGCACGAGCTCATTTCGTGCTCCGTGTTGTCCCAATCATGGTCGTGGTCGTGGTCGTGCGCTGCCGCGCCGTCGCGTCCGTCGTGGAGCAGCAGCGTCTCGTGCGCGACCACGAGACGGCTGAGCAGCCGCTGCGCGAGCACGACCGATTTGGCTGGCGCGATACTGCCAGCTTCGGACGGCGTCACGGGACTCGAACTTGGCACTGCGTCGTTCACGCCGGCAATGATGTTCGCCTTGAGGTCGTTCAGCGTCTGCTTGCGTGCTGCAGCTGTCGTCGAGAAGAACGCGACGTGCACGGCGCACAGCGTCTTGCTCTTGATCTCAAGCCGCACGAAGCACAGCGACGCCTTGCTGCCGCCGTCAATCGATGCCGGTTCGTCTGGCTGACCACCGAGCGCGCCGCTCGCGCCATTCAGTGCCGGCCGCTGCTGCTGCCGCTTGCCAGTGTTCGCGCCAGCGCCAGCAGGTGTGGTGCCAGCCGCTTTGTTGCGCAGCAGCACGTGCTTGTCCTTGAGCGCAGGTTGGAGGAATCGAAGGAACAGATCCTTCGACAGCCGCTGCGACGACCACCGGTGCAGTGCAGCCATGAGCCGCTCGACGACGCGGTCCATGCCGATCGGTGGGCGGTACATCGGGTGGCCGCCGTGGTGCAGCTGCAAGAAGCCGCGCGTCGAGCCCATCAGGCCTTTGCGCACGGACCGCGTACGCTCGAGCACGTCGCGGTCTTCGTGGCGATAGAACACGTCGCTGTTCGCCTCGCTCTTGACGACCGCGAGCAGCTCAAAGCGCTCGACGTAGAACCAGCGGTGCCATAACACGGGCGAGAGCTCGCCGATGATGTTGAACACCGGGTGTGCCGGCTGCTGCCGCGTGTGCGCTGCGTTGGCGGCTGCTGCGCTGCTGCCGCTCGTGCCGAACGAGTACTGCGTCCCCGCGTCGACTGGCGCGATCGCTGCTGCCGTCGCTGTCATGAGGTGCAGCAGCACGCGGTCGACGTCCTGCACGTTCCGGATGTACTCGTGCAAAAAAATTGGTGAGCCCGAACTGGCAGCAACGCGGTCTGCTGCAGCGTTGTTACTGCCACCACTTGCGACCTGCGCGGCGTCCTCGAACGCGCGCAGAAAGTCGGCGTACGCGAGGATGTTGACTTTGACGTACCACTCGCTCCACTTGCCAACGTACGACTGGTCCTCGGCAAATACCTCGTGCGGCGCTTTCTTCGCCATTGCAAAGCTCGCACCGAGTCCCTGACCGCTGGGACGCCGCGTCGCACTCCCACTCGCATCAGCAGTCGCAGTCGCTGCGCTCTCAGTCGTTGCAGTCACGACGTACTCGAGCCAGACGTTCTGCTTCCACTGCAGTAGAAACACAATGAGGATCTTCGTGACACTACTGCTGCTTATCGTGTTAGTCGGCAGTCCCGAGTCGTCAGCTGTTGCAACAGTAGCGCCACGCGGCTGGTACGTCTTGATGTGCACCTTGTTGATCGCAAAGCCCTCGCGCACGCGTGCTTCGATGATGCGCTCGACGTCGGCAAAGATGCGGTACTCGTGCACCTTCTCGCGCCACATGCGATATGGCCGCAATGGCAGCAGCGTGCGGCCGTCAAACGACGTGCAGCAGAGCTCGTCGAGCTTGAGCACGGGCGACGAGATCGCGTGCACACGCGACGGCCGCACAAAGCACGCGCGCTGGAGCGCGGTCATGCGCGTCGCGCCGTGCACGAGTGCACTGCTGTAGCACGCAGCGTGGAGCGCCATGTAGTCAAACACGGCACCGCCAGTCGTCGTCGCAATGAACCCGAGCAGGTCGACGTCCGGTACAAAGCCAAACGACGCGTTCGGCGCGTTGCCGTCGCTGCCGCCAATGCCGCCGACGCGTAAAAAGTGGCACTGCACGTCGTGGCGCACGAGCTGCATGAGCAAGTTGTCGTACGAGTACGCGTCAAAGAGGTCGACGACGCCGTCCGTGACGAGCACGAGGAGTGGCGCTGCGCTGCTCGGGAGCGAGTTGAGCGCAAACACAGCGTTCTGGAGCAGCCACGCGAGGCTCGCGCGCTGCGTTGCGTGGTGCGGTGCATGTGCTGACGCTTCGTTGTTGTCGGCATCATGCTGCGCGCGCACGGCCCAGTCGTCTTCAATGAGCGCAATGCGCTCTTTCAGGAGCTGGAGCAGCTGCGCAGCGTTGTGCGCGTGCACGACGTAGCCCTGCACGAGCACGCTCAGCGACTCGACCTGTGCGCCTTGGACCATGACCGAGAGGTGGATCTCGGGCGCAAATGCTGCGCTGCCGACACTCATTTGGCCGAGGAGCCCCCAGATGAAGAGCTACGATTGCACACATACAAAAAAGAGGCAGCATGTGAGTCGGTCGGCCATACACATGTGGCGGATCGCAGCGTGCACAACAAACGAGCGAGCGAGTGCATCACGCAGATAGCAGTCGGTCGCGCACCTCGACCGATTCGTAGAGCATATCGAGGAAGAGCCGTCCTGTCGCAGGGTCAATCGAGAGCGTCGACGGCGACGCGTCAAAGCACACAACGCAGCGGTAGCCACGAAACACGACAGCGACGTCCGACGCTGGCGTGAGTCGCGCGCTCGCGAGCTCCTCGCTGACTGCGCTATCGAGTAGTGTCGTCGCGATCTCGCTGTCGCTGTCGCTGTCGCTCACGTCGCTCGAGTCGCCGTCGCTCGTGTCGCTCTCCTCGGGATCGGCCTCGAACTCGAGCGCTGCGACGCTCATGCCCTCGCCCAGCACGATCCCCCGTTTGCGTCGTCGTGTGCTGTCACGTCGAGTCATCGCATGCTTTGTGCCGCTCGACTCGTCTGTCACGATCATCCCGCTGTTCGCATCTGCAGGGAGATCAGCACCCCCACTACTGCCGAGCCCATCGTCGTCGTTGTCGCTGTCATCTGCGTCTTTCGCGCTCGCAGTCGTCACGCTCGGCAAAAGCGTCTGCGCGAGCTGCTGAAAGTGCCATAGCGAGAGCGTCGTGCGGTTCACGACGCTCACGTCGGCAGTCGAGAGCACGATGTGCGCGACGCGCTGCCGTCGATCTCGCGTGGCTGCGCGTGCCATCAGCGAAAGGAATGTGGTCAACGCTGCTGTAAATGGTGATCGCTTCTTCTCAGGAATAATGTTAAGATCAACAAATCTGTAGTCATTAGTTACTAATAATAATATAATGGAGAAATTAGAGCTACAATTACTCTGCACATACTCAGACAGATCCACAACTGACCAAGTTAACAATGTCAAAATCCTATTTCATCAAGTGAGGAAACAGTGATTGATTATATTTTAATTGGGATTTAGATATTTTAACGTTGTCGAGCGGACCAATTGCCGTTGCGTCCGAGCGCTCTCGGACGCTCTGCGAGTCGCTCGTGAGGCTCGCTTCGTGCTTGACGGACCGCGCCAAGTCGGGCGGCAGTTTGCCCTTGGCACTGCTCACGATGCGGTCGATTGA
>JAADWX010000650.1:0-16966 GCA_023336405.1 Globisporangium echinulatum | reverse complement strand
GCCGGTGATTGCGCTTGATGACGAATGTTGCTTCCGTGCATGCCTCGTGAACATTGTTCGCAAAGCGTTTGTTGTTTCTGGATTCTCATTCTGCAGCGAAAACAGCTTGTTTTCGTGTAATTGTGATTTCTAATATGTAAAGGCGTGGCAAAAACGGTCTGAACGTATTTCATTCAGATCAACAGCTGACAACGAGCAAATATCTAGAAAACGCTATAGTAGTGCTGGACATTTCGGACAACGCACTCGACATTACAAACAATCACGTAAATACATAAGACGTAGTTGAGATACATCTGAAGATCGTCTTATGCTTGATCTGTCTGCGCACCTATGTGCTAGCACCTGTTCACTCCAATCCCAGCTTTTCGTTATCGTCCGGGAAGGAGACAGCCAGATGCTCTGCACAAGTCGCGCGGAGCTATCACTGTGATAATACACACACACACACAAATACACGCGACCACCGTGTAAACTCAATAGATAGCAATGCAGCACAGCATCCAAACAACAGGTATGACTCGACTCGCTCACCACGACATGATTCGTACCATATTTGGACATGCATGGAGCATACATATATGTACATACATCAATGTGTTTTGATGTTAAATGTCGTACAATCCATTCCGATGTTTTGCTATTGCAAGCAAATATCTAGATATTATTCCGACTAACTGCTGACGATACAGAAAAACAGCTGAATCGCAGCACCCATACATCGAAATTGGTCGACCAGAAAACACAACGCGATTGACTCGGTCTATGGAGACGCAGACGATGTATGCAGCGAAGATGCGCGTGCACCACATGGTGGCTGCTCTTGCTCTTGCTGTGCTTGCTCTTGCTGTGATTCGTCCTGCTGCAGTATACGACGCGATCCTTGAACCGCACGGCACTCAGCTCATCCGGCCGATCGATCAGACAGCGCGAGTTGGCGATCCGAACCGAATGGCTCCTGCTCCTGCACAAGATGGCGGCATTGGCGGAGGCTCCCACACCGCTCTGTTGTGGTGTCATCGAGTCGACGGCTCCGGTGCTCGTTAGCTCCCTGCGTCGCCCATCTGCGCGGCAGCTCACTCAACGAGCAGCGGTGGAAAGCACACGCTAGCGAAGAGAGCCCAAGCAGCCGTCAGTAGTGTTCGCTCCGTCCTATCGCCACTCGAGTTCATTGTCACAGCCGTGACACAGCGGTTCAGTCAGCGCCACGATGGAGAGCCATCGCATGACTGTCACGGCAGCGCACAATGGTGGCATCGATCGCCTCACGACGCACGCCACGCGCATGCGTCGACGGCGCGCACCCACAACGTATCCGACGTCCAACAGCAAGCAGAGCACGCGGCGCAGAGACGACGACGATGGATCTGCTGTGCCGCTGCAGACGCACTTGCTACAGAGTGCCAAGAACGCAGCCGCGGCCGTCGACGTGTCAGTCCACGATGGCGCAGCTGCGTCCGACACGTGGGCGCTGTTTGCACACGCCGACCGGACCGACTACTGGCTCATGGGCGGTGGCGTGCTCGCAGCGATTGTCTCGGGCTCGAGTCTGCCGTCAATCAACATCGTCTTTGGTGCGTGCGTTGGTGATGGCACTCACTCGTCTTGCTCGACACACATACTGCTGTACTAATGTATGATCTGTCCTGTATGTGTAACCAGCAAACGCCGTGACAGCGCTCAACAACAGCGAGTTCCCGCACACAAACGGCGTCGACATGGCTGGCATCACAGACTGTGCCCTCGCGCTCCTTGGCATTGGCGTCTGGGTGCTCGTCGCCGAGTTCTTGACCGTCGCACTACTGACGCACGCTGCGGCACGCCAGACGCGTGTGATGCGCGCCGCTGTGCTCGAGGCACTCGTGTACCAGGACATGGCGTACTTTGACACGACGAACCCATTCAGCTTGTCGTCCGACATTGGCGGCAACATGGTCGTGATCCAAGAAGGCCTTGGCCGCAAGCTCGGACAGTTTGCGAAACACACGACGCAAGTGCTGCTTGCTATCACAGTCGGCATTGCGCGCGGCTGGAACGTCGGGCTCGGCATCGCTGCGACCGTCCCGCTCTTCCTGATCTCGATCTACGTCTTTGTGACGCACATTAGCAAAGCGACGAACCTCGAAGCCGACGAATACTCGCGCGCTGGCGCAGTCGCGGAAGAGGCGCTCACATCGGTCAGCACGGTCCATGCGTTCAACGCTCAGGCGAGCATGACAGCGCGGTTCACAGCGCACTTGCACACGGGCGACCGCGCGTTTGCAAAGCTCGCCAAGGTCATTGCGACTGCGATCGCGTTCATCCAGTTTGCGTCGTTCGTGCTCTTTGGCTATGGTCTCTGGCTCGGCGGTCAGCTCGTGTCGCGGCAAGACACAGTCGTGCCGACGATGAAAGCGGCGCTGCCAGCGATCATGGTCGAGATAGCCGGGCTCCTTGCGATCGGATCGGCTGCACCAGCGCTCGAGGCGCTTGCAAGTGCGCGCGCAGCAGCTGCTGCGATCGTCCAGCTCGAGACGCGGCGGCCAGCGATCGACTGCCGTGCAAGCAGCGGCCGCACGCTCGACCTTATGCACGGCCACATTGTGTTCAAAGACGTTGTGTTTGCGTACCCGACACGCGGGCGCGCGCTCGCGCTCAAGTCGTGCTCGTTCGCAGTCGCGGCCGGTCAGCGCGTCGCGCTTGTCGGGCCAAGTGGCGGCGGCAAGAGCACGGTCCTCAGTCTCCTCGCACGGCTGTACGACCCAGCATTTGGACACATCGAGCTCGACGGCATTGACGTCCGGTCGCTCAACGTCCGTTGGCTGCGCGACCAACTCGGCATCGTGCGCCAGGAACCCGTGCTCTTTGCGACGACCGTGATGGAGAACATTCGGTTTG
The DNA here is from genome assembly GCA_023336405.1 of Globisporangium echinulatum. Classification (NCBI taxonomy): domain Eukaryota; phylum Oomycota; class Peronosporomycetes; order Pythiales; family Pythiaceae; genus Globisporangium; species Globisporangium echinulatum. The sequence continues at coordinate 14,089 of JAADWX010000650.1, read as the reverse complement.
GTCGCCCGAGTGCAACAGACGAGCAGGTCGTTGCAGCCGCGCGCAAAGCGCACGCACATGCGTTCATCACGGCACTGCCGGACGGATACGTGACCGACATTGGCGCGAACGGCGCGCTGCTCGCAGCCGGCCAGCGCCAGCGCCTCGCGATCGCGCGTGCGTTTGTCAAAGATCCTGCGATTTTGCTACTGGACGAAGCAACGGTCGGGCTCGATGCAGCGAGCGTCGATGCTGTACAGCGCGCGTTCGACGACCTCTTCCTTGCAGCCCGCAGCACGACGCTCGTGATTGCGCATCGGCTGTCGACGCTCGCAAGTGCCGACTCGATGTTTGTCGTCGAGGACGGGAGGGTTGTTGAGCACGGCGCGTACGCGGCGCTGTCACAAGACCCGAATAGTCGCTACTGCGCGCTCATCGGCGGTGCAAGTGGTGACAAAGCTGCCGAGCAGACGCGCTTGACACAGCTCAACCAGCTCGGTGTGTCGCGCCGAGTCGGCGATATTGGCGCTGCGGATGGTCGTGGCACTGGCGCTGGCAACCACTTTGTGGCTGCGCCGTCGATGCTGCGCGCGTCGATTGCACACAACACGCGGCTCGACGAGTCAGCGACAGCTGCAACATACCGCGACGCGAGTGAACGTAACGGCACCGAGCTGTCGTCGTTCTTTGTTGTCAAGGACTCGATCGCGAGCAACCGGCCGAGCGACATGGCGTGGCTCGAAGCTGCGCGCTCAACCATCGGCATGCTCGGTGACAAGGCGCCGTACGCAACCAAGTCGATGGCACACAACAACAACAACGACGACGATGTCATGTCGACTGTATCGACAGTTGCAAGCACAACACGCGTAGCCAACGCGCCGCCGTCGTCCACATCGGCACATCAAGCGCCGAGCGACAGTATCGGTAAGCAGGTGCTCGCGCTCATGGCCGTCGACAAGCGGTTCCTCGTGCTCGCGATGGCTGCATCGGTCGCAAACGGCGTCGTGAACCCGCTGACGGCGATCCTCAAGTCGAACATTGTGAACGACATGTACGCGGTCGAAGCGCGGCGCGACTATGTCGGCATGCGCGCACTTGCCGATCGATACCTCTGGACGTTCCTCGGTGCTGGCGCGCTTCTTGCACTCAGCTACTACGTACAGAGCGTGAACTTTCGGCGCCTCGGCCGCGGTCTCACGAACCGCATGCGCACACGGGCATTCGCGTCGATGCTCGCGCAGGACATGACGTGGTTCGACGCACCCGATCATTCGGCCGGCGCGCTCTCATCGATGCTCTCGAACGACACAGCGGCTGTGAAGATCATTGCCGGCGAGATCCAGGGCCGCAAAGTCCAGAACGTCGTTGTCATCGGCGTCGCAACGGTGCTCGCGTTTGTTGTCGGGAGCTGGCAAGCGACGCTCGTGTTCCTCGGCGTGTGTCCGTTCATCGTGCTCACGGTCGTGCTCGACCAGCGCACGGCGTGGTACGCCGACGCAGCAGGCGACCGGTCGCTCGCAACAGCTGGACGGCTCGCAAACGAAATCATCCACAACGTGCAGACGATCACGGAGCACAACCTCCAGACCCACGTGCTCGCAGCGTACGAGCTTGCGCTCGACTTGCCGACACGCGTCGCGATCAAGACCGGCTATTCGACTGGCCTCGCGCTTGGCGTCGGTCAGTTTGTCAAGTGGCTCGGCTACGCCGCGCTGCACTACGCGAGCGCGTTCTTCATCCGCGACGGTGCGACGACGTTTGCGCTCTTCTACCGCACGATGAACCTCATGAACGTCGCGGCGCTCTGTATCGACGAGACTGCAACGTTCCTCGGCGACGAGAAGCTCGCACGCGTTGCGGCTGGCCGCATCTTTGCGCTCATGGCGCACCGTCCAGCTGTCGATCTCGACGCGCCGGGCGGCGAGACACTGCCAGCGGCAGTAGCCGACAGTGTTGGTGGCGTCGACATTGACATTGCGAGCATCGACTTTGTGTACCCGCTCGCACCCGATGCGCGCGTGCTCAACAGTCTGAGTCTGCGCGCACGTGGTGGCAAGACGACTGTGCTCACGGGCGGCAGTGCGGCCGGCAAGTCGACGCTGCTGCAGCTGCTGCTGCGCATGTACGACACGACCGGCGGCAGCATCTTGCTCGGCGGCGTACCGATCGAGCGCCTCGATGTGCGCGCACTGCGCACGCAAGTCGCGCTTGTTGCGCAGGACCCGACGCTCTTCCGCATGTCGGTGCTCGACAACATTCGTCTCGGTCGCCCGAGCGCGACGCGGCGCGACGTCATCGACGTGTGCACGAGCGTCGACGCGCACGCGTTCATCATGGAGCTCAGCGACGGCTACGACACAGTCGTGGACTCGGCCAAGCTCGCGCGCGGCCAGAAGCAGCGCATCGCCCTCGCGCGTGCACTGCTGCTGCGGCCGCGCGTGCTGCTGCTCGACGACGCAACGAGTGCGCTCGATGTCGATAGCCGCACAGCTGTGTACGCGACACTGCGGCACTGGGAGACGGCGCACGGGTGCACAGTGGTCATGGTCACGACGTGCGACGACGTGGCGCGACACGCTGACGTAATTGCAGTGCTCGCAGACGGCGCGGTCGTTGAGAACGGCGTGCACGACGAGCTGCTGCGCGTTCCCGGTGGCGTGTATGCGCGTTCGGCGCAACGCGCGAGCAGTGCAGTGACTGAGCTGTGAGGGTTTCGTAGTGTAGAGAGAGTATGGCGAGTGCGTGAGTGAGACAGCAGGCAAACCATAGATGTCGACAAGCGTTGGCATATAAGTCGACAAGCATGGAAGTTGAATCCTGATTGGTAGATGGGACGAAACCGAACGAACCGAGATTGAAGTCGTGCCATGTTGCTTGCTGCTGTGAGTGCATACAACCGAAATGATGCTCAGTGAAAGCGGAGACGTACGCGAACGTGACCGAGCATGTCGCTATGACTGTGCTGTATTCGATTTATCGGTGTATTGCTTTGTAATGTATGTGGGCAGCACGAGATGACTGCGAGAGTTCGATTTGCCAGCACATTATAAAAGAGAGTGCACAACAGCGTCAATTGATCAGTACCACATGATAGAGCAAGTCTCCGTGCAGCTTTTCACTATGAGCGTGGTGGCTCCACGCGAAATTGTAATACAGAACGTATTGTCTCTGTGGACTCCATTTTTTCGTCTGATGAAAATACTAACGTACCGGAAATATGGTATATCCATACTCTGTAGATCAATGCATCTAAACAACAGACATTTAGGATGGACAATATATAAACCTATCATATTATATACAAAAATTTGCTATATGTCAAACAAAATGAAACGAAACCTATCAAATGACATATCTGAGCACAACAGCCTAATCCTATATACATAAGTTGATCCACGCCCCGTTTCCACAATGTTATGAAAGTGGTAAAATCTATCCAGCCAATTTTAACGATACTTGAATAATCTAAAACGGTGTTCTTTTCGACGGGCTCCGAATACCGTCCAGAGGTGGGCGGTGCCACAGAACCAACTACCCGTGAAGCGGGCATGCTCGGCTGCTGAACATATTTGCATAAGTCTGGATCATTACTTGATTCCGATAGTTCAGGTAAACTTGCACCAGGGTATGTAATTCAGTAATATTCGTTAATTGCCATATGTAAAAATACGACATCTACTCCTTCAGAGAATTTATACTTATAACAGTTTGACATTTTGTATTGACGCAAATGTCCTCTCTTTACTGGTTTTGTATGTCTGGAGTATTACTTGATTCGGTTAACTCAGGTTCACTTGCACCAATTTTTCTCGTTTTAGCCTACAAATTGCGGCCATGCTTATCAATTTAACCTCAAAGCTCATATTCCTACATATTCGCTGTTAGTCTCTCAAACAGCGATTTTACATTATAATAACTTAGTGATGACGGTTTTGACTCTACACAACCACGATGAATAAACTAACGATAGCACTTAAAAAATAGCCGCTTTCTGCGAGGTATGGATTTTAATGTCGTCATTCAAACTTCAATAAAGCCGATAGTAGTCATTTAACTCGATATTATACCAATCACATCGCATTCACTACATATAATGTGTATCTCATATATGTCATAATAAAACTTATGGTTTCAGATGGGACAGTGTAGGGGTATTTGTGCAGTGTTCAGAATATCTATTTCGGTACTGTCGTCAGATAGAAGAGTGAAACAGCTCGGGGTCCATGAGTTAAGGAATATAATAGCACCCTAACCCACAGCTCGACGTACGTGAGCACGACTACGTGAGCACGAGTTCAGTACGGCCACGGCCTATGTAAATGAATCGACTGACATGCAGCTGTCTTTGTTAACGTGCGCGAGCTGTGTATACACTCGGGTTGTCACAATATGTTGCGATGTAGTTGATAACGATATGAGTGGCAGCTTGCGTTTTGTAGATTAAGAATTACAAATACCTGTCCTTCTACTACCTCATTAGAGAAGCTTCTGTATATATCTGCTTATCTGCTGTGTTGCGAATACATTTGTTGCTTCCGCTACCCAGTTGTAGCCATCCTTGCGCTGTTTGTAAAGCTCAAACCGATCTTTTTTACAAGATCGTGAATCCTTGGTGCACTGGTTGACTTCATGAAGATGTTTGCTAAGTTTTCGGCTCTGATGATTTAAAACAACTTGATCTTCTTGCGTCGTACTGTATCGCTTACAATATGCCAGCGTAGCTCAATGTGACCAGTACGTATTGGGTACATCAGTTCCATTGTTGTAGCGCTGCTGTTTACGACTGTCAATTGCACACTCATTGCACGTTTATCTGCAGTCCCTCAATTGCATCTTCAATAGTTCCTGAGTGCAGACATTTGCACTTCTGACTCGCACGCCGCAGAGTACTCAGTGTCTGCGAATTGCAACTATGGTTTAAGGTCTTGACAACCATAATTCTGCGTTACCTGCGATCACAAACACACAACCGTCGCGCTGCGCCGCGTAAACGAGTCGCAGTCATTGACCACGATTGCTATGTTGCGCCATCCGTACTTGCACTTGAACTTGACCGTCTTGTCTACCTGCTTGCTATGTAGTCAATACACTTTTGAGTGCTTATTTGCACTCAAACGCTGGGTCGCGTCGCTTTCGACATGAATATGAGCGCGCCATTTGCGGCTCTGTACAAACACTGCTTGTTGCCATCTTCTTCTTCTTCCTATGACTCTTCCTGCGTTAGCCGCGTGATGATGTCAATCGGTTTGCCGACTTCTCGCGCGTCAATAACCGTAGTTCTATCGTTGCCTCTGTCTGTACAATTTCAATGTTCAGGAATCTGCCACCTAGTCGATGGTCCTTGATGCCATACGCCAATTCAAAATGCGTGAGCAGGATTGTTCTTGTTCCACGTACTGCTGTATCTTGCGTTTTGCATTGATATACGCAGTGCTTACGTCGCGCGCGAACAAGTGCACGCCAAACGCTGCCACCTTATTATGGTGTTTGCGTTTGCTATACGATATAACACATTTTACAATCTGTGCCACACTCTATCTTCGACTGAATGTCAGCCATGTCCTCGTCACTCACGCTCGTCATCGATATGTCCGTGATGCCCTGCTCTACGTGTTCACCATCATGTTCTGCTCTACACATTGACCAGTCTGAACTTACATGTGATTTGTTGGCTTTAGATGTCATCCTACATTCATCAGTCCTATCAGCCCTCGGTCGCCCTTTGCTTGCGAGATATGCTCACCACAGTTCCGCAATAGGCAATCTCGCTTGATATGCTTGCTGCTATCGCACGCATAGCCTTCGCGATTGCTCTTGGTCTTGTCTCCATCTTGCTCGTTGACAGCGCCATGACCGGTGCTATTTCCGCACTGAGCTCATTTGAACTTGATGCGCACACGGTCGTCCATACCACCACGCTTACCCATGACCTTCTCGGGATTACATCGCGGATGTACCAAACTTACTGCCGCAGCTGGTTGAACTGCATTTGTTTTGATAATGATGCGAGTAACGCCTTTCGTCTATTTAAATCATTCACTTGACTCTGCAGGTTGGCGAACTCCGTGCCTCGCCGAGTATGCCAAAGATTGTGAACGAGCTGCCGCTCACGACCACTGCCTGCGATCAGGTTCCCTTTATCCTCACAGATCGCGATGGTCGCAGCCCAAAACTCTGCAGCTGTTCGGTGTTCGCGCTTTTGATGTAGCAATTCTCGCAGGAGACTCGTGTAAATAAACCTTCACACTTGAGCTATAGCGCATTGTGAGCTTCCTTTCCATCTGCAGTTGCCATCTTGTCCAAGATATTCTTGCCGTCTACGATTTCTGTCATTATGTTCCTTGATCACGTTGTGTGTCATGTGTTTGTCAATATGCCAATCCAGAACATTACACCCGATTTTTATGCCCTCAGCGGTTTTATATTGATCCACAATATCAATCCGCTCGTTGTACACGCGTTGTTGGGCGCTTAGGCTATTCCCTTATTGTAATATATATTTGCAAGCCATTTAAGCGATAGCTTGCGTTTTGTAGATTCTACTGTCTCATCAGAGAAGTCACTGTCCAGTCTACTGCAGCGAATAATATCAACCGCTGCAACTGAACTTGTGTAATCCCAACTGCCAAAAGCAATACTGGATCGCAACACACTATAGCATGAATGCTGACGAGAGGATCCGCTGGTAGAGCTTCGAATATCGACCGTCCAAGCGACGCTTGAATGATATTGCCTCGCTGGCGCACCGTTGCTTAATCTTGCGCGACAGATGTAGGTTGGGTTGGTTGTTAAAATATATTAAAAAATAAATGAACACACGCTCACAGCACCGATGCGGCTTCATGCACTCCTGCCTGCTGTTCGGTGTCCAGCCATGGCATTTCCTCTTCCAGTAACATCCACCTTGCGACCATCTGGTGCAACGCACACCGAGGATGTGATGACGTTTGACACGACATGCTGCATTTAAGGGTGATAAATCGCCGGCACTCAACAACTGAGCGTACACAATAAATCCAACATATGAGCCTTTTAAGCGCTACTCGTCATACGAATACATCTCATTGCTCGTTTGTTGAGTCGATCACGTCGCTCACTGTCTCCCTGCTGACGATATTTTACGGTCTCGGTTTGTTGTGCAACAAGTGTTCTGCATCTATATTTTAGCGACAATTCTTATTATGTGCGTCGGCCGTCGCGGGGACTGTCGACGCGCGCGTGCGGCATCAGCGACACCAGTCGCTGATGCTGCTTCTACTGGTTGAACTATTGCTGCCGCTTCTGCTTGAGAACCTGCTTGAATGTGAAGTAGGTGTCGCGAGCGAATCCACTGACTATAAATATGGAATGCGAGCGTGCGGTCGAATGTGTACCTGACAATGCTGACGCCACTCCTTGCGCAACTGAGTGCTGCCGTATTCAGATCAGTTATGACGAAAGCTATATAACATACTCAGACAGATTTATCAATACCATAGAAGCCGTCGTATATGTCCCAATAGCGGTATAATAGTAGGTAAACGGGAGCCGGATGAATGGGATCGAGACCTGCTGAGTAGAACCGAATGACCGAAAAGCGGTCACAACAACATCGTTTGACACATCTCTATTATTCACACTGTCAGATAATTAATACTCGTTGTACCTCTACTGTACATAAATGAGGTATCAGAAATGATGGTTAGTTCATGCATAATTGTCTAAATGTATCTAAATATTTGGCACATTCAGTGATTCCGTAGCGAACCGACGAACAGTTAATTATGAGTTCATCTCGTCGCTCGATTTGGAATGCCCTCGTCGAATCACATGCATAGCACTGACTAACAACCGTCACGACGCAGCATGCGCACTTGCGCTAATTCAATACGACGCACGTTCGATACATGGAGAGCGAGTGCAGATGCTGCTCTGACGCACTGCTGCGTTCCCAGCGAGCCGAGTTGAGGACTACCACGCGTTCGCGCAAACGACTTCGTGCTGGCACGCGACCGGACGCATCCTCGGTTCGTGCATGCCATCGCTTCTGGTCGTACTCGCGCTCGAGTCGATCCCGCTCCAGGACCCGCGCGACGGCTGGCGCGCAAACAGCTCATTCTGGGTTCGCAACTGCATGACGATAGTGATCTGCTCGTTCTGCGGACTAATGGAGTTCAAGCGGATCGCTCCGAACGCGGCACTCTCGTATCGTAAGTGTCTTGGCATCGCGTGCGTCGTTGGTGTGGGGGACACGGCCTCGCTTATGCTCCTTGCGTCGCTCTGGGTGTTCCCGATTCCGTTCTCCTACTCGATTGGCATCGTGCCGTTTGGTGTGATCCAAAACACAATCTTACTGCTCTCAATCGGTGTGCATAACGCTGCGCTGCTGCGCAAGTTTCAGCAGTTCTCGACGATAACGAATCTACAACTACTGCTGATGCTCGTGTACCCGAGCTTCAATGCCGCGTTCGTCACGCTCCATGGCGTGCAACAAACCGCGTTTGCGCTGCTGCTGCCAGTGATCCGCATTGTGTTCAAGACGATCAGCGAGCGAATTGCAGCAGCGAACGAACCCGAACTCGTCACCTCTCTCGTCTCGACTGTCGACCTCTTCGACGCGCTCTACATGACCAAGTGCATGCAATCCGGCAACATCTGGGTCGCCTGCGCCATCATTGCGCTCGACGTGGCGCTGAACATCAGAGCGATCGTTCGGATCAAGCGACAGTGTTCTGACGTTCGATCCATGCAGCGAGAGAAACAACGGATTGGAAGCATGTTGTCCGAGGCCATGCGCATTATGCGCGCTGCACCAGTGCACTTCACCGATGCCAATCCAGCTCTGCGACCGCCTGAACGCGTGTCGTACAAGAGCGTAGCAGTCGTACTACTCACAGCGACTGCTATAGTCTCGAAAAAGGCAGCAGCGATGCCAAGAAGCACAGCAGCACCACCAAGTGAAAGCCAAGGCGCCGTCTACTTGTCGTCAGCCATCCAAACGACTGCGTCGATGCAAGACGATGCGTTGTTTGTGCAGCGGGCTGCCCAGCTTCTGCATGCAAGTGAGCAGATCGTCGTCATCGAGTTCGTGGAAACCGCAATCCCGTTCATCTATGCGCTCTACCTCCTCGCACTCTACTACCTCCCAAACGCCGCGTGCTACCCCGACACGCAGCACCTGACGCCCACCAAGCTGCGCGCAGTGCTCACCAGCATCATTACATACGCTGTCATGGAGCTGCTCACGCTCGCACACATGCACCGCATGCTCACGCGCGAGTTTCAAATCTCGACGCTCCAGTTACTCGCGTTCACACTCGAGCGCGAGTGGCAGATCTTCCAGTGCAACCTCGTCGCGTGGACGGTCGTGGTGTTCCAGTTCCTGCTCGCGCACAACGGTGTCGACTTTTCCTTTCGATTCGTGTGGCTCGCGCGATCGCCCTGAGCCACGCGCCGATTTGGCGCGACACAAGCGCTTGCGTGTCAGAGTGGTAGGGACAGTCGTCACAGTCGAGAGGAACTTGATCACGATAGCATCGTATGCCTTTCGAACATACACGCACATCCATGTGAGTGCTCTCGTCTATTTTTCTTCGTCAGAGTAGCAATGGCATGTCTGAGCTGTTCTTGGACTGAGCCGTTACGACTACGATCGCAGCCAATACGACTGCCGTGTGTATGCACACAGCTGGCCGCGCATGCACTGTCGCCATCAGTGAGCTGAGCCACGCGATCTGACAGCGCTGTGTAGCATCGATCGTCAGTCGGCTTGATCGCTGCGCGTCCATTTGTCCGTCCGCCCGTCAGTCAAACTGTGCGCGCAAGGATGGACACGAGCAGTGCCGAGTTCAAGGCTGCGCTGCGCGACCATGCAAAGAGCCTTGGCGTCGACCCGGACGCCGAACCGCATCTACTCGCGCTCGTCGAGGAAGCGCTGCTCGCCGACATCCCCGAGGGCTGGGAGCAGGGCGAGACTGACGACGGCACGCTCTACTACTTCAACGCCGAGACCGAAGAGAGCATCTGGGAGCACCCGCTCGATGCGCACTACCGCACACTCATCACAGACAAGAAGCGCGAGCATGCCGAGCGCAGCAGCACAACGACGGTCGCTTCCACTACAACGGCAGCAGTACCAGCAACAGCAGCCGCGACGACGACAACGACAACACCGATCTCGAGCATCGAAGTATACAGCTTTGACGACGACAGCGACGACGACGTTGTGCCAGTGGCCAAAGCGAGCGCTGTGACCGAAAACGACAAGTCGTCGCGCATTGCATCGCTGTCCCCGCAACCTATGCCGTCGTTCTCAGCAACTGCAGGAGCGATGGCGACTGGGACGAACAAGCACAAGTATGACACCAGCAGTGCTAACACGACGCTGTCGTCATCGGTTGGCGCAGCGAGTCGACCAGCATCTGCAGCAGCAGCAGCAGCATCACCGAGCAGCGGCTTTGGCCGCGATCGCTCCTGGTTGCTCGATGCAGATGAAGACGACGACGATAGCGGCGTTGCGATCCCAACGCTTAGCCAGTCGTCATCTTCGTCAGCTGGCGGCAATAGCGTGACAACAGCGCCAACAGCAGCAGTCACTGCAGTAGCGGTACCCCTATCAACGCTGCAGTCTAGCAGAGTCAACTCGTACGGCGGCCGAGACGACGACGCGTTCTGCAGTTCTCGACCGCCGTTTGCGTCGTCGTTGGCAACGAGCGCGCACGCATCGGCCACACCACCACCGCTCTCGTTCTCGACACGCATGTACGGATCCAGCAGTACGAGCAGCACGACTAGCCTGTCGGCATCCGGGCTCGGCAGCAGTGGCAGCGCAGCAGCGATGCTAGCTTCGCCATCAGGCGCGCCATCATCGGCGCTGCTGATGGACATTGGCAGCAGTCCGATCACCTCTGCTACTGCCAGCAGTAGTAACACGTCACCAACACAGTCCAAGACAGGGTCGCCTCGACGCGGTGGACTCGGGTCGTCGGTCAAGAACCAGTTCTTCCAGGATATGAGTGTCGGAGCAGCCGCGACTGGACCGTCAACAACACACGGCAGCAGCAGCAATGTGTCGCTGCCAGCTGACGTCGCCAAGATCCAGCAGCTCGAGAAGCGCGTAAGCGAGCTCTCGAAGCAGAACGAGCAGCTCGTCGCCGAGCGCGAGTCGACGCGACTGCAGCTCGAGCATGCGCAACTCGAAGCCAAGGAGAGCAACTACCTCAAGATGAAGGCGAGCGAGAGCAAGGCCAAGCTCGCCGACAAGGACGCCGAGTGCACGAAAGCTGCAGTGGATCACGTGGCTGCCGTCGAGAAGTTGCAGCGCGAGCTCGAGCACGTCCGCGCCGAGCGCGATCGCCTCACGATGCAACAGCAGCAGCATGTGACGTCGTCGTCGCGCGAAGCGCTCGAGTTGCAGACGAGCGCAGCGGCGGCGATCGCTGACAAGACAGCGATGCAACGCAAACTGGGTGAGCTCGAGCAGCAGCTCATCGCAGTGCAGCAGGACGCAGCGAGACACCAGCGCGGCAGCGACGACGCGAGCGCGACGCTCGAGCGTGAGCGCAGTGCACATGCGAGTGCAATTACCATACTGCATGCAGGCCTCGAGCAGCAGCGCAAAGACCATGACGCCGAGCTGCAACAACTGTGCACGCAACTCGACGCTGCACGGCGCGACGCAAGCGACAAAGAGCGACGCACCGAGAGCGTCGGCGTGCTGCAGGACACACTCGAGCGACAGACCAAGTTTGTGAAAGAGCTCGAGGAGCGCAACAAAGAGCTGCATAGTCGTGTTGTGGGCGCTGAAGAGCGCGAAGCAGCAGCGCGGCGTGACGCTGTAGAGCGCGAAGCGGCAGTGCGGCGCGATGCTACAGAGCGCGAGCGCGGCAGCGCCGATGTGGCCAAGAAAGCAGCGGCTATGCGAACCGAGCTCGACGCAAAAGACGCGCAGCTGAAGGTGCTGGACGACAAGTTGCGTGCACAGCTCGAGACGGCTGCAGCGCTTGAGACGCGTGCTGCGACGTGGCGGCAGCTCGAAGACGACTGGAACCGTGAGCGTGCAGGTGTCGAGCGCGAGCGCCGCGCACGCACAAGCGAGCTCCAGGACCGAAGCGACGAGATCCAGCGGCTCCAGACGCAGCTGCGCAAGCAGAGCGATGAGCACGCGCGCGCTGTATCGGCACTTGAGATTGCGCTCCAGGATGCGCAGCGTGAGCTCCAGACCGTCAAGCAGCACGAGCTGCAGCATCTCACAAAGCAAATCGAGCAGCTGCGACGCGAGCTCGAGCGTGCGAATGAGCGAATCGCAGCGCTCGATGCAGAGCGGCGACAGCACCAGCAGGCGCTTGCTGACGCTACAAACACACTCGAGCAGCGAGCGCTCGAAGTCGAGGCGTGGAAGCGCAAAGAGAAGCAGCAGCGCACGCAGCGCGAGTCGCTCGCAAACGATAAGACGGCAGTCGAGACACGTGCAGCAGCGCTTGCAGTCGAACACGCGCAGCTCGAGACGACAGCGCGGCGCGAGGTCGAGACACTCACAGCCCGCCTGCGTGCGCTAGAGAGCGCGGCAGCACAGAAAGACTACGAGGTTCAGCGTGCCAACGAACGGTGCGAAGCGGCCGAGATGTGGCGCGTTAAAGAGGCACGGCGAGTCGAGACCCGCGACGCGCAGCTCCTCGCAGCCAAGGACGCGCTTGCGCAGCTCGAGCGCCGCAACGTCGAGGCTGAGACGAGCGCTGAGATCCTTGCACTACGGCGTGAGCGCGAGCAGCTGCAGCTCCGCATCGCACAGACTACACAGCAGCTCGAAGAAGAGAAGCGCGCTCGGCTTGCAAGCAGTCAGCAGAGCGACGCGGAGCTCGAGACAATGCGCAAGGCGCTCGCGTGGCAGCTCCCGCAGCTCGCAGCAGCTTGTGTGAGCCGCGCAAGCGACGCGTGGGTGCGCAAGTGCCGCGCTGCCGTCAAAGCGCAGCGCGATGAGTTGCAGCTCGAGGCGCTTGCAGCACGCAACGAGTTGATGCGCGCCGTCGAGCGCGCCGAGACCGCACGCACGCACGTCGAACAAAAGCTCGCAACTGCTGTCGCCGAGAGCGACTTTCTGCGCAAGGAGGTGCATCGCGTCGAAGACAACAACAAGGTGCTGCTCGACCAGCTCCACACCGTGCGCGTGTACTTGACGCAGCGGTCCGTCGCACCGAGCATGATGGCCGCGCCAATGTGGGCCACGTCCGCGAATCACAGCACAGGCATCGGCAGCGGCTTTTCACATCCGCGTGATTCAGCACCACCAGCGTCGTCGTCTACAATGTTTGGTAGCAGCGGAGCTGCAGCACCAATGCCGCCACCGCCACATTCGGCAGCGTCTGGTGTCCCGTTTAACGACTACTCGACAGTCAATCATCTGAACGCGCAGCTCGGTGTCCTGCACGCGCAGTTTCAGCAGCTCTTCGACGCTACGGAGCGCCGGCCGACGGGTTTTGCGATCCCGACGCCGTACGTCCGGCAGCAGCAGTTCTCGCCGAGCGAACGGTTCGAGATTCCGACGTCGCCGATTGCACGCACCACTGTGCCACACGCGACCGACCTCGACCAGACCGTCGACGTGCTGCTTGACGAGACGCTCGAGAGCTGCAGCAGCAGTGTTGCGAACCGCAACAAAGCAAAGGAGCGCGAGCAAGAGCAGCTCATCTCGACGCTTGAGGCGCTCGCGGTTGCGCCCGCTACGGCAGCGTCTGTAAGACTTGACTGCGACGACACACCGCAGCGCGCAGTGTCCCTCGTTGCAGATGTATCGCTCGTGGTGGACAGCGAGAGCTCGTTGTGGTACCAGAAGGACTACTGGCGCAATAAGTATCAGTGAGTAGATGGTGGTAGACACGAACTCAGCGAACAGAAGCGGTCCATTGATACGCATACGAGATGATCGTACTCTACTAATCTGAAGCAGTTCTCAGACGTAGTGCACCTCAGATAAAGCGGTGTCAAATCAAGTTCGGCATTTTGCATCTCACTCCACGAGTAGCGCGTACAAGTCGACGTTGTAGATCTGTCCAATAGACCTCCTGTGTGCATGCACTGCGATACACATATGACCGATGCATCGAATCATGTGCACACATGCACTCTCTTT